>JASSUY010022247.1:0-53216 GCA_032466535.1 Forpus xanthops
AGCCTGGAGAAGAGAAGGCTACGTGGAGACCTCATAGCAGCCTTCTAATATCTGAAGGGGGCCTATAGGGATGCTGGGGAGGGACTCTTCATGAGAGACTGTAGTGACAGGACAAGGGGTAGTGAGTTCAAACTTAAACAGGGGAAGTTTAGATTGGATCTGAGGAAGAAACTCTTTCCTGTAAGGGTGGCTGGAATGGGTTGCCCAGGGAAGTTGTGAATGCTTCATCGCTGGCAGTATTGAAGGCCAGGTTGGACAGAGCCTCGGGTGACATGGTTTAGTGTGAGGCGTGCCTGCCCATGGCAGGGGGGTTGGAACTAGGTGATCTTAAGGTCCTTTCCAACCCTTACTGTTCTATGATTCTATGATATTCTGAGGTCACAGATCTATTGAAGATTACTGGGATCAGGTATTCACAAGCTCCATAAGAGAAGTCAGTAAATAGCATTTGTTTTTCTGACCAGTCGAATGTCTTTGTTGCAAATCATTATGTATTCCAGTGAAAAGACAAAGATGTAACTGTGTTCTCCCTACTGAAGGGTCAAAATACATACATACAAATGCATACTCTTCTATGTTTCTTAGTGACATCTAGGTTATTACACTGGAGGAAAATCCCATAATGCAAAGTGGATCCTGGTTTTATTCCTTTGAAGTCTTCCTGGATTGAACATCCCAGGGATCCTGCAGTTTGGTAGATTCATTTATTGGTTCCTTTATTTATATAGTTTGGTGATTTTGGGAGTTAGGGATATTTTTTTAGTCCCTTTTTTCTAGTCTATCTCTCAAGTACCTCTTCTGAGAGTACTTGTAATCACATAAATTATACTGTATCAGAATGTTAGAAGATTAAAACTTAGACTTTTATCTAGCTCTCATCATCCTACAAAATATAGAAATAGATGTGTGGTTGCAGTGAATCACATTTTATGCCTTATTCAGTTCACGTGGCTTAACAGCTGATTCATACAGAACAGCTACCTAATCCTGCTCTTGGTGACAGGCTGCATGCCAAGAAAACAGTGCTGGTACACTGCAGTCAGGGTACCATCTCCGTCTGAAGAGTCCTGTGACCTGTTAAAAGAATGAATTAGAAGTATAAATATATTGATTTACTGCTTGATTTACTACTAAATTAGTAGATTGTTTGAAGTTGTATTCTGCCAAAGGAGTTTCTGTATGCTGCTCCAGATGATGCTGCTTTAGCAGGGATTTGAACTAGATGATCCCTGGAGGTCCTTTCCAACTTAAACAGTCTGTGCATCTGGGAAGGTGAATCAAGGATTTGGTTTAAGTGCAAGCTCAAAGCTCTGAAAAGCCTAAAAGTAAATGAGTGATTAATTGTTAAAGTAAAATGAAGTGTAATGCTTTTGTCCTTTCAAAAACCTTAGAGCAACACAGCTATTTCCTCATAGCTTACCGTCCTGAAGTAACAAGCCGTATTTAACTACACAGTTCAGAGCTTCGGGAGGAAGCTTATGTTAGGCCAGAAGCAAAGAAAAGAAACCCCCAAACCCAAAACTCTCAACCCCCCCTCCCCCACACACACACCCCAAAAAACCCTCAAACTTCCCTTTGAGTGGTATAATTTGATACAGTTGTTCTGTTTCTGTGTGTGTATTTATGATAGATGAGATTCCGAGTTCTGGCTGTCAGAACTTTGTTTTCCTTTTTTTGTCCAGAACTTTCGGCTCTTGTGTATGTGCAGATCTGCAGAACAGAGTATACATCTGCATGGCACTTCCTGGGTGGAAGTACGATACCCATAACTAGACATCATTACTGGCTGATGGGAAGTGGTCAAAGCTCAGCAGGACAAAATAATTTTGCTGACCAACGGAGCCTCAGTTCCATAGAAGTAACTGTGTCAAATAATAGTGGTGCATGAACATCTGCGATCAAATTCAGGAATAACTTGTTAGCTCCTGGATGGGGACTGCAACATAAGCGCTTGTTTGCAACACTCAGAAGCAACATAGCAGAGATAAATGTCAACAAGAATTAAAGAGATTTGTCAGGAATCAGAGAGGAGCTCATGTTTCACAGCTTCTTGCTAAAAACTCTCAGAACATAGGAAGAAGCCAGTGCCCACTGTTAACGTAGGCAACAGTGTTTAGTGGATTTGAATTTGGTGTACGTCATGCTGTTTTGTTTCCATGGCTCACAATTACACTGATCATTTAAAATTTAGAGGAATACTTCATAAGTAACTGGATTTAATATCTTCTGGGAACATTTTCTGCACCTACACAGGGGTGCAAACGTACAAAAGCAGTCAGGTTGCTTTAAGCTAATGAGTTACCACTTGTCATCTGTGACTGCTCTACTTCCAAAGTAGAGCACGTTAAAAAGATCTTTAAGATTTGGTGTTTTATGTATATCTTTTTATATATGCATGTATGACTTTTTTAAACAAAAAAAAAAAACCCAATATTTTATATATATATATAAATGTGTGCGCTTTGCTGGTTTTTAATTGCTCTCATTCCTCATTACGCAGAACTACGTTAATTTGGGTCTGGATAGAGCTGTGTTGGTCAGTAAGGAAGATGTTGGCTGTTAGGGTCGTGTAACCCCAGCAGTCAGATTGACTGTTCTTGTTCATAGTGGGTGAGTTCAGAAGCTTAATTTATCTGCTAGCTTGGCCACTCTTATGCCAGTAACATTACACCTATCCTTTATGTAATCCTTCACTTGCTTCAGCCAGCTGATGAAAAGCCAAGAAGAACTTCTGATGGAACTGGATGTAAGTTAAAGCAGGGGAAGGAAATAGAAATATGTTGGAAACAGTAGAGCAGAGTAAAATGTGTTTGGTATGGGGGAAGTTTTGTTATATAGGATGAAAAACGTGAATTAAAATATGATGTGCTGCTCTTTATAGTTTGAAAGAGAAGGGGCAGTAGAAATCTGGGTCAGTAGTTAAAATAATCTTGTCGATAATAATGAGATTTAAGCCTTTTGTGTTAGAATTACAAAAGCAGTCATAATTAGGCACTAAGACTTCCAGGTTGAAAAATGTTTTTAAGGTACTCCAGTATTTGCACTCTTTGGGGACTGTCTTTAAATTTGAGCATAAGCAAAGCACTTGAGGCGGATCATCTAATTCTGTTAACTGACTTGTGTCCTCCTGAACCAAGCCAGCCCCTGGAATATCTTTCTTTCTGGCAGTGGGGTTGCTGCAACTGCAGTGCATGAACTTCACCAATGAAAAAACGCAGTAACTAAATCTCGTACTCCGCAAACAGCACTGTCGCATAGGAAATAATTGCCGAGGCATTCGTTAAGTCTGCAGCTTGGTTTTATATACTGCAGTAAGGTTGAGCAAGTGGTCTCTAGAGGCTTGGCATTCTGCACAGTGGCTTCCCTCCCCCCCTTTTAAAGCTAGCACTAGCTCCACCAGGGAGCTATGCAGGACAGCAGGCAGCGCGTCAGCTGACTCCAGTATTAGTTTCATGGTACGGGAGGAAATGAAGCACTTGATTCTATAAGTTTTCACTTCTTCGGTGTAATGGTGAGCTAATTGTTGCTGGTTTGGGGGATTTTTTTTTATGTGGTGTTATAATTAATTTAAGGAAGTGAATCTTTATTCCTTAGATTTTGAGTATTTTCTACAGGTGTCTGATTAAAGAGTTGGGAGAGCTGAGCCAAGCCAAGGCCAGCTCCTCCTCTGTTGCCCTTTCAGGGGGATGAAGGGGGAGTCGGGAGTGCTGTAGGCATAAAGTGGTAACTATTAGAACCTCATAGGTTTGTCCATATTACTGTGCTACTTGGTTCTTTCTAAGCAATTGATGTTATGTTGGTAAATCTACTGATACAGAAGATGCCTTCTAAAGTTTAATATTGCTAAGTCATCCTCAGTTAAGTATGTGGCATAAAGGTTTATATTTAGCACTTCAGTGTAGCAGTGCAGTTAGGAACAGAAAATTGCTTTCTCACTTGGCTGCAACTAATTGAAATTTAGAAGTTAGCCTATAAGTCATTGCTTCAGTATATGATTTTTCAAGTGTGTGTTTCTGACAGAGGATTAAATAAGATAGTTTCACTGTATAAATTAGTTTTCCCTTTTCCATAATATTTTCTTGTGCTTTATCAACATACACTCATATTTGTCAGCAATTTGTACCCAGCCATCAGGAAAGAGAAGAAACTCCTAGTTCTTGGAAAAATGAATGCTTTATACCACCATGGTGACACAGCAAATCAAACTCTTTCTCATGTGTTTCTGTAACTTGATATTTGATCTGTGTTATCATTGGAGAGAATGCATATTCCATGACTATATGTACACAAGATCATGTCAAATTCAGAAGGTGAGATAATTTTGTAGGAGGTTTGTGTAAGTCTCGAAATCTCCAAGTATAATGGGGACAAGCTGCTGGAGTTGTTATAGAGGAAGCTGTGCGTAGTGTACGAGAAGCTGCACAGTTCTTCCTCATTGCCATTCTCAGCTGTATGGCAGCGTGTAGGGGACTTCTCATCCTTCCCACTTGTTACAGGTTGTTGTGTTTAGCTGTGATTCCAGCCTTCTGTTAGCAGTTACAGAAAGCGCAAAGTGTAATCTCCAAGCATGATCCATGAGCATTGAAATAATAAGAACATGAACATCTACACAGTGCACACCTCATGGTTTTCTTTCCAGCAAGAATGGTCATTTCAGGCTATATGTTTGTAGTAAGTATTTTGCTGATGGGAGTTCAGCTTCCATTATAATAGAATAGCATGGGGGGGTTCTCCTCTGAGACAGCTGGTAGTATCTTGTACCATTTTGTGTGTGTGTGTTTATTTTTCAGTATATGCTGTTCCGGTGCTGATGGTTTATCTAGAGCTACTTTTAAGTCTAGGCAAATAATGAAATCAGAAGCATGTGAGAATAGCACTGAATGGGTTTAAAAATGAAGTTTGAATGTATGGAAGGTTTATGTTGGAGGAATAAAGGAGGAAAATAGGGATTTATAAGGCATTTATTTTTCCATCTGCTCTCCTGAGTAAACACCACAGTGTTTAAAAAGAGAAAAACCTGGGCATTGTAAACTGGCAAAACTGTGGATAAGTTGTGGATAAAGATACTGTGGACGTGTTTCTTCTCCTCTACCACGTTATATGTACATGTCTTCATACTGCTTTCCTTTTACCTTCACTTCTGATTTTCAGTAACCTTTTAACAGTCCCTTTTTCACAGGTACAAATTGTGCAACCAGAAGGGTAAAGCTTAGCTTTTTAAAACGCATCTTAGTTATTGAACTTTATCGTGAAACTCTTAGCTAAATCCAGAGTGGTACAGTGCAGTAAATGTGAGGTGCAGAGGCAGCAGAACCTTGGAGGTACAATACTGCAACAATATGGCTTGTTGTTCGAATATGTGAAAGTGACTGCCTGTTTCATGGAATCAGTTTGTCGTCTAGTTTATGTATTTATAGGAATGAATGTATACCTAGTAATAATTTTGTGGCTTTTTAATGCAAAAAGAAAACCACATCTGCTAAGATAGGTTTACTGTCCTGATGTGTTTCTATAAAATGAATATTCTTTTTAATAAGTTGTGTTTCCTTTTTCTTTTCTGTTCCCCTGTGGTTTTGTTGCTGTGCAGAGCTCTGGGATTGAAACATTAGTGGAGGAGCTTTGCTCCCGACTGAAAGACCTTCAGAGTAAGCAAGGTGAGGAAGAAACCTTTAAACTTCTGATGTCATATGTATTGTATTCATAAGCTGTGTAACATTCTGAGACTTGAGGGTGCGGGAGTGGGTTGTTAATTCAGTAGCTTTTAGTACAGGCCATGCAATTTTAAAGTACATTTGAATAACTTCATTCAAATAGTTTAAGCAGTTCTATACTGGTATGTTCTGTTTACCTTCAGGAATAGCCATTCACAAGTGGAGTTTTCCTCATGACAAGCTGTACCTGTTCATGTCCAGCTATGCTTGTTTTTTTTAGTCTGATCCACAACAGGATTATTTACTAAAAAGAGCAGGAATAGCTAGATATGAACATTCATTCCCCTCCCCACTGCAAGAAAACAAAATAAAGTAGTCTTAAGTTTGTCCCTTTTGTGTACTGATATTCGTAAAGAGTAGACTGACCTCAGGCCAGTTGCATACAAGCTGTGCCTGTGAAAAGCACCCAAGTAGCCATCGCTGAGAGGTGTACTTCAAGTTTCTGGGCTTTAGGGGAATGCTAACGGGGACTTCCTATTGCCAAGCTGAGGGCAGGGAACATACTGTAAAATTGTGTCTCCAAGGAAAGTTCATCTCGGCAGTCTTTGACACAGTAAAATTAATATGCTTAGTGTGTCGTATAAATAGCAATAAATAAGGGATAAATATTTACCTACTTAAAGCATGGTGAATATTTATGTAACACAAATAAAAAGCATGGGGTTTAACTGTTTCCCTTTTTCTGTTTTTAAACAGTAATTGCTAGTCCGCTCTTAGTATTTCATAGTGCTGTGCTGTGACACTTTCTTACTGAGCCAGGGTGAGGCTGACTTCTTATTTTGGAGGGGAAAAAGTAACATGGCCATGTATCCCAAGCATTTTTTTTGTTTTTTTACAGATTTTAATAGAAATAGAAGTCTTTTAGAGTCACCCCTCACACAGGAAATACACCTTTACATCTACCCAGAGCGCAGCATCTACTGCAAGAGCACTTCCTTGCAGTGAAATACATGAGAAGTTAGATGCAACCATTCATAAAAAGAAGTTGATTTCTTAAAAAGCTTTCCTTTATATGTAGCAGTGCATGAAAGGAGATAAGGATTTGGACATGGGATAACTGATTATACACTAGTAAGTGTGCTAGTGGGACATTGCTAGCAGTGAAGTTGCACACAGCTGCTTGCCAATCATGTCTAGTGAAAATTGCAGGACTTAACAACTGAGGAAAACTTGAATCTTGGGTGGTAACTTGTAATTTATGTATAACAACCAGATGACGAATTGTGTTATTTACAGTGTTTTATGGACTTTTACTGCTGTTACAGGAATGCATCCTGGTGCTTTTGTTAAATACTGTTAAATACACTGGCGTTTTGAATTTTTGTGTTAAGCATTTGGAATTTTCTTCCAAAACAGAGGAGAAGATTCACAAAAAGTTAGAAGGCTCTTTGTCTCCTGAGACTGATTTATCTCCCACAGCAAAGGATCAAGTAGAAATGTATGCATTTTTCCTTATTATTGTTATCTGAGATACTATTCTCTTTTTACTCCCGTGTTTTAACGCAGTGAAGTTAACTTAGTGGGGAATCTGGAGTTTTGTGGATAGTAAGAAATACAGGTTTTTTCCTTCCATCTTCTTACCTGTAAATATGAGCATTTGGTACCATGGGATAGCTTAATTTCTGGCTAAAACAGTCCTGACTCTTTGGCTATATTCAGACCTCAAACCATACTGTATTTCAGTTTCCTTAAGACCCAGTCAACAAGACAAATTAAAAGCCTTTAAAACAGCATTAATTAACACTTTAAACTCAAAGGGAGAGAATTGGTTTCCTAGGTTTAGAAGTCATTGTCTTCTGTTGCAGAAATGTGAAACAAACTCTTTTATAAACCTTAAGCTTTTTGTAACCAGAGTGCTCTATTAGTTTCCAAGTACCGGAGTCTACTGAAGTACCCAGTTTTGTCATTGACTTCTCTTGGAGATACTATTGCTTCTTGTAGTCAGGCCTTCACTGTTTTAAACATCCACAGTTTCTATCTAGTTTAGTACTCCTTAGAACTGGAATTGTTTTACTTGGCAGAGTATTTTTAGACATATGTTAAGCACTTCTAAATCTTATCTTAATCTCCCTTTGTTATGCTTCAAATAAACAGTGCAATGAGTGGCACGTACATACGTAGAACAAATTAGATCAGTAGTGTTTTGATGTGGTTTTAGTAACACTTTCTAATCTTCATGCCTGCCTGAAGTTCTTCAATCTGAATGTCACCTTTTTATTTCTCTTTCAGGTACTATGAAGCGTTTCCTCCTCTTTCTGAAAAGCCAGTTTGCCTGCAGGAAATTATGACTGTATGGAATAAATCCAAAGTATGCTCTTACTCTAGCTCCTCGTCTTCATCCACTGTTCCACCAACTAGCACGGATACATCTTCTCCAAAGGACTGCAATAGCGAAAGTGAAGTAACTAAAGACAGAAGTAATAAAGTGTCAGCCACTGTACAGGAGAGAGCCCAGCAGAAGAAAAGTAAAAATGAGAAAGAAAACAAGGTTAGTAACAGCACTGTTGAAGAGAAGCCTGTTTTGTACAAGAAGCAAGTGCGACATAAGTCTGAGGGAAAGATGCGTCCGCGCTCCTGGTCATCTGGATCCAGCGAGGCTGGCTCAAGTTCTAGTGGTAATCAAGGTGAATACAAGGCATCAATGAAATGTATTAAAGTAAGACACAAAACAAGAGAGGTTCGAAGTAAAAAAGGGCGTAATGGGCAAAGCAGGCTTTCAGTGAAATCTAGTGAAAAGGCTGAAAGAAAAGTCCACAGCGGAAGCAGCAGCAGCAGTAGCAGCGGGTCCATCAAACAGCTGTGCAAAAGAGGTAAAAGACCATTAAAAGAACTAGGAAGAAAAGAAGCTGGCGGTTGCGATGGGAAAGATTTGTATTTAGACAGCAGAAACGAAAAGGAATATAAAGAAGAACCCTTGTGGTATACTGAGCCGATTACAGAGTACTTTGTTCCTCTTAGCAGAAAAAGCAAGCTGGAGACTACGTACCGCAACAGAGAAGATCTATGTGGCGTGACATCAGAGGCCGTAGAAGAGTTGTCTGAATCAGTGCATGGTCTTTGTATTAGCAACAATAATATTCATAAAACATACCTCGCAGCAGGTACTTTCATAGATGGTCACTTTGTAGAAATGCCTGCAGTTCTAAATGAGGATATTGACCTCGCTGGGACCTCAATATGTTCTCAACCAGAGGACGATAAATATTTAGATGATGTTCATCTGTCAGAACTAACACACTTCTATGAAGTGGATATTGATCAATCCATGTTGGATCCTGGTGCCTCAGATACGATGCAAGGGGAGAGTCGGATTTTAAATATGATTCGACAGAAGAGTAAAGAAAAAACTGATTTTGAGGCAGAATGTTGCATAGTGTTAGATGGAATGGAGTTGCAAGGGGAAAGTGCAATATGGACAGATTCGACCAGCTCTGTTGGTGCTGAAGGGTGGTTCTTGCAAGACCTTAGTAATTTAGCTCAATTTTGGGAGTGCTGTTCATCTTCTAGTTCTGGTGATGCGGACGGGGAAAGTTTTGGAGGAGATTCTCCCATCAGATTCTCCCCCATCTTAGACAGCACAATGCTTAATTCACACATGCTTGCTGGCAATCAAGAGCTCTTTTCAGATATTAATGAAGGGTCTGGTATAAACTCTTGTTTTTCAGTGTTTGAAGTGCAATGCAGTAACTCTGTTTTACCATTTTCTTTTGAAACACTCAACTTGGGAAACGAAAATGCAGATTCTAGTAGCACTGCTAATATTCTTGGGAAAACACAGTCTAGATTGCTAATATGGACCAAAAATAGTGCCTTTGATGAAAATGAACACTGTTCCAATCTTTCAACGAGAACCTGTAGTCCATGGTCACACTCGGAAGAAACACGTTCAGACAATGAGACTTTAAATATTCCATATGAAGAATCCACGCAATTTAATGCAGAAGATATGAATTATGTAGTTCCTAGAGTGTCTTCGAGTTATGTAGATGAAGAAATCCTAGATTTTTTGCCAGAAGAAACTTGCCAGCAACAAGCTAGAACTTTAGGAGAAATGCCCACTTTGATTTTCAAGAAAAAATCAAAGCTAGAATCTGTCTGTGGTATTCAGCTAGAACAAAAAGCAGAAAGTAAAGACTATGAAGCTACACAAGGGTGTAGTGAAAGCAGTCCGCATGGAGATGGCTACAGCTCAGGGGTTATTAAAGATATTTGGACAAATATGACAGACAGGAATTCGGCGGCGATGGTAGAAATAGAAGGAATAGAAGATGAATTGTTTTCAACTGATGTAAATAATTATTGCTGCTGTTTGGATACAGAAGCAAAAGTTGAAACCCTCCAGGAGCCCAATAAAGCAGTGCAGAGATCAGAGTATCACCTTTGGGAAGGTCAAAAGGAGAATTTAGAGAAGAGAGCCTTTGTCTCAAATGATTTATCGAAAGTAGATGGTGGTGATTATACTACACCATCAAAACCTTGGGATGTTAACCAGGATAAAGAAAACTCATTTATACTTGGTGGTGTGTATGGGGAGCTCAAAACATTTAACAGTGATGGAGAATGGGCCGTGGTGCCACCTAGTCACTCAAAAGGGAGCTTGTTACAATGTGCAGCTTCTGATGTAGTGACAATAGCTGGTACAGATGTGTTTATGACTCCAGGTAATAGCTTTGCCCCTGGTCACAGGCAGTTATGGAGGCCGTATGTATCATTTGAACAGAATGAGCAATCAAAGAGTGGAGATAACGGATTAAATAAGGGGTTTTCTTTTATCTTCCATGAAGACTTACTGGGAGCTTGTGGTAACTTTCAAGTTGAAGAACCAGGGCTTGAGTATTCATTCTCTTCCTTTGACCTGAACAATCCATTTTCACAAGTTCTTCATGTAGAGTGTTCGTTTGAGCCAGAAGGAATCGCATCTTTCAGCCCTACTTTTAAACCTAAATCAATTCTGTGCTCTGATTCAGACAGTGAGGCTTTACACCCCAGGATATGTGGTGTTGATCGAACGCAGTACAGGGCCATAAGGATTTCTCCAAGGACTCACTTTCGCCCGATTTCTGCATCTGAACTTTCTCCAGGTGGTGGAAGTGAGTCAGAATTTGAATCAGAGAAAGATGAGGGAGGTATTGCTGTCCCTTCTCAAGTAGATGTATTTGAGGACCCACAAGCAGATCTCAAACCTCTGGAAGAAGATGCAGAAAAAGAAGGGCATTATTATGGAAAATCAGAGCTTGAATCTGGAAAATTCCTTCCTAGATTAAAAAAGTCTGGAATGGAGAAGAGTGCACAAACATCATTGGATTCCCAAGAAGAGTCAGCTGGGATGTTACCAGTAGGGAGCCAAGATCCCTGTTTAGAATGCAGTATGAAAGAATCTCTAGATGGGAGGGTGATGGAGAGCTCTAAAGTAAACTGCAGAATAGTGGAGCCGCGTGAGGAGACTGGCAGGTTTTGCAGTTGTAAAGCAGGGTGCCACTTTCCCACATACGAGGATAATCCTGTTTCTTCAGGAGAGCTTGAAGAGGTATGTGGATATATAACATTACGGAATTTGCAGCTGGCAGCTGATAACCAGCAATTTGCCATGTGACAGTTCAATTGGAATGTGTGTAATTGTATAGCTCTCTAGAAAATACAGTGCTGTAGAAACACTGGAGGTTCCATTGGAACATAAGGAAACACTTTTTCACTGTGAGGGTGACCGAGCGCTGGCACAGGTTGCCCAGGAAGGTTGTACAATCTCCATCCTTGGAGATATTCAAAAGACATCTGGACACGGTCCTGGGCAACCTGCTCTGGATGGCCCTGCCTGAGCAGGGGGAGTTGGACATGGTGACCTCCAGAGTTCCCTTCGAACCTCAGTCGTTCTGTGATTCTGTGAAAAATGAACCATCTTCAGGCATGACGCTGTCATCTTGCATACCTTTAGAAATATATGCATGTGTACACTCATGTGACTTTAAAATCTGTTCAACTTAGGTTTTTGTCTTACCTGATTTACATATAATATGTTGAATTGTGCATACAGTTTGATTAGTGAGATATTGCTGATTTTGATTCAAACCTACTTTAAAATTTTCAAAAGCAAGATCTAAAGTCAGTCTTTTCAATGCAGTTACTTCCAAGTAGATTTGAAGTTGATTTATTGGATGTACACTTCAGCAAAGAAAGGCTTGTAGAAAGGCTCAGCTGTCTGGAAACTAAGATGTTGTTGTGAGCATAGACACAAAAAGAAATAAAACATGGATGCACAATATCCATCGCTACCACAAGGCTGTAAGGAGGCCTAACTATAACTACGGGTTAAACTCAGAGTTTTCTTTCAGGTAATTGCAGCCATAGGTTAAGTAATGACCAAGAGCAAAACTCTTTTCCAGCCAAAAACACCCATGTTCTTGCTGTGAGCTTCTTCTGCTCTTGGGAAGAAATACTTGACCAGCAAACTAATTCAGTTGTGCGGACAGCCCAGAGATACTGTCTGGATAATTACAAGTTGCATCTTAAGATTTTCCTTTCAGCCTCCTGTTCCACATACTCAGCACTTGTAGTATCTACATTAGGAGGGAATTTCTTTCATTTTCAACTGAAGAGTTGCATCCAGCTTGTGGTGTGCTATTGTGTACTTTTACACCAATTCGTGTATAGGAAGCTAACCTTTCTCTTGCTAAAACCAGAGCTAACCTTTTTGTTGAACAAAATCAGAGCTCCTCATTTTCTTTCTTCCCTATTTGTTTCTTCTCTCATCTTCCTTTAAATTAATTGCTGTTGTAACTTCTTTCCCAGTGTCAGTAGGTTGATGTCCACTGCTTGCACAAGAGAATCAAATCTGTGGCTTTTCCAGACCCTTTCTAGACATCTTGGTTCCTGCTTCTCTATTCAAGTAACAGAGCTTAAGTGGCTCCAGGATTCATTTCTGGAGTCTGGGAAGTTTCTGTGTTTGGGGCAGAAAGTCATCAAAAAAAAAAAAGACTAAGAATGGATTCCGGAATTACATTTTACCCGGAGTAGGTGGAATCTAACTTCACTATGCACTAGGATATAATGAATGAACAGTCAGTTGTGACAGCAAAGGTCTGAAGTTCCTTCCAGCCCTTTACAGATCTCCCTTCTGGATGCATAGCACTCTGAGGATGTTTGTTCTCATCTTTGCTTCGACCACTTATGTGTTCAAGAAAGTAGTAAATGGCTGGTGTAAGATAAATTTACAGTGGTTCCATAGTTGATGCTTGAGGCTTGGAAAAAACCCTTTTGTACTGAATAGTTCTCAGGAAGCCCTGCCATTTTGTTTTCTTTAAGTTCCTTAGTGCAAGAACAAAACTAACTGCTTCCCTTGCGCAGGTCATATGATTTAGTACGTGTTCTCATAGCTTCAAAACCGGGAGCCACTGAGAAGTGCAAAGGGCCAACAACCCTTGCAGCAGTCTGGACTTCAGTTTGCAATTAAACTCTTCCTAGGAGACTTGATTACAGCATAAACTCAGACATTGAACTCATTCTCTTCCTTTGACCTAAACAGTCCGTTTTCACAAGCTCTTCATGTAGAGTGTTCATTTGAGCCAGAAGGAATCGCATCTTTCAGCCCTGCTTTTAAACCTAAATCAATTCTGTGCTTTGATTCAGACTGTGAGGCTTTACACCCAGGATACGTGGCATTGATCAAATGCAGTACAGGGCTAGCTTTCCTACATCTAACATGCCTTCAGAGGATGGGCTTTTGTAAGAGCCGTTAGGGTTCATCTGAAGATGATTGGCTTTTTGGCTTGAGAATATTTATCTAAATTTATTCTTGTATTGAAGTCTATCTGTAAAACAGGGAGGATTTTTTTTTTTTTAAGCATTGGAACTATTTTACTGTGTTGGTAATGAACCAAACTTTAATCAGTAAAGATGCTGTCTGTGACGTACAGGAGGAGGTGCAAATATCACACAAGCATGTCTTACATGGGCAAACTTACTTCTTTTGAAGAATGATAGTATTTATTTTCATAAGCATTAAACAAAATCGCTATAAAATACCTAGAATTGCAACGGTTTAGGAGAAACATCCTTTCTGGACTCCTCAAACATACATACATGGGAAGCAGTGTTTGAACTTGAGCAGAGGCTGTGGAATTACCTCATTAGTGTAGATCAAGCCTTGCAAAGGTTTGTTTTTAATTGAATTTCTGGGCTTCTTTTTGACTCATGACAACAATTGAAGTTAGTGTTTAACTCACTGTTACCTGACATAAAGTTTGAGTTTGTGAGGTACCACCAATATTTTTGCATAAATAGTGGCTGTGGAAATACTCCTGTAGACCACAGTGTAACAGTAACACACTGTGGTTTGCATCACATCAAAACTTGAAGTATATATGTGCTGTGCAAACACACATCTTTGAATATCTCCTATTTGTAAGACTCTAAGAGAATCTGGTTCAGTTTTCACCCTCTTACCTTCTATATTAGAGCAGTTCTTTTAGAATTACAGCAGATTTTGCAGCAGGAATTTGCTGATAGCTCCTGCAGAAGTTCTTCAAAAGTGAATAATTATGAATGTAGTATTAAGGTTAAACAAAATAAAACACAACAAAACAAACCCAACAAGAAACCCAAACAAAAAAAAAAGCCTACCAAAACCGACACCAGAAACCACGACACCAAACCCCACCACCACCAGCAAAAAAACCTCTATAACCATAAAAAATATCCCCTGACGTAAAGTAAATGCTCTTACTGTCTATCTGTGGAGTTGTGGGTAAGTACACAATTGGCTGCTGTTAATGATCTCTGAATATAACATTGCTGAATCTCTTGCCAATAAATTTTATAGAGTCTCTGATATAGTAGCTGTGCCCTAATAATGCTTTCACTGTTGGAACCTTGACATAAAGTGACTGTTGGGTTTTGTTGGGGTTGGTACCAAAGTTTCAAGGTCTGAATGTGCCTAGGACAGTGTGTTTGTGGATGAGATTTTTCTGGCAAGTCCCATGTTTATGGATCTCGTGGATGAATTGACATACTAGATTTGGTGAGGTACTTTGCATGACTGGAGTAATGCAGTGTAAGCGTATAACCCCTTTAGGAAGGGCTGTCGAGAGGAGAAGAGAGGCGTCCTACACACATTGATTCTGAGGTCAGTAGTGTAAGAGGTAACCTGAGATAAACCTAGGTGGTGACAAGAAGGAGACAAAATTCAGAGGGGTTTGCTTTTTGCCTTAAAATCAAGAGAATCAAGTGGGAAAAAAAAAAAACATTAAAGAGCATGTAAAGTATCCACATAGAAAGCAAAATGCTTCATTGTAAAAGGGGGGAATTTGGGCGCTGACCAAGAAAAGCTTGAATCACATAGTTCTTGATAAAATGCTGATGGTGGCATTACCTACAAAGACTCGGAGCTCTAACTTTCTCACTAATAAGACATTAATTTGCTGAGATTTGAAGGGTGAAAGTATCTCATGTGAGAGGAACCTTAAAAAGATAGAATTCACAATGACAGGATAAAAAGCATGAGGAAAACCCTGAAGTTTCAAGTAAGCCAATAAAATAAATGTGATTTATTTTTTCCCTGTGATCCAGTAGGGTTCCTTGCTGCTCTGATTGCTGTATGATTTATGTGTTTCCTGTATTCTTTCTGATGGTGAGGGGATGCAGAGCAGGTTCAAATAAATCTGTACTTACAGATTAAGATGACTTTTACTTCTTCTGTGGTTGGTTGTGAAACTGCCCATTGTAATACTTCAGATAATACTCGGATCATAATGAGGCTTTAGTGTCACGTCTGTTAAGATCCTGCAAAACTCTTGTCATTGCCTCAGTGCTTTGAAAGAAAAAATATTCAGTGTTGGTGTCTTCAAAGTAGTGTGTAAAGTCCACAGTCTGTGCTGAAGGTATATCAAGGTAGATTAAAAATAACAGCTACTTAGATGTAGCGGGAAAATTGGATGAAACTTCTCACAAAATGCTGGAAGCACCCTTTTTCCATGATCTCCGGGCAGATGGGCCTTACAGCTGTAGACCCCAGCTCTGAGAAGATGCTTTGCATAAATTCTGTTTGAAGAATGAAGTTTTGACCAGTGCAATTGCTCCAGTGAGCAGATGACCAACCTGCCCTGTGCGCTTGCAGTGGACTGTTGCCTGTAAGTGTAGGGAGGAACTTGTGATGGAAGCAAGGAAATCAACACAAATGATTACTGCCTCGTGTAAAATGGTTAGTTGAGGAACAGCAAAAAAAAGTTTTAGTAATATTTTTCCCCTATGCAGACTGTTGATAAGATTGAATTTGTTAAGTACTTCCTATACCAGTTCTTAGTGGAGAAAAATGCATTGCACATTCATAAATGCTGTCTTAAGAAATGCATGTGAAGTTGCAAAATGAAGCTATTTGTTTTCTTTGCCAATGAGAAAGTAATTTCTCAATGAAGTACTTCTGTGAGCAGTCAAGCTCTTAACCTGAGGAGAAATACATATATATATATATATGTGTAGAATAAATGCTTTGCAGTTTAGGGGATTGGGGAAGGCCTGTTTGTTTTTTTTTTTTTTTGTTTGGTTTGGGGTTTTAATTGTATATTTTTAAATCTGTCAATATGCACTTCCCTTTCACTTCATGTGTATACATCAGGAGAGGGGGAAGGGGTCCCATCCTCCTGCCCCCTCTGAATTTCTGTTACCTTTTGTTCCTTAGCTTTTCAACCAGGCACTTCTCGTTCAGGACAGAACCAGGCTTATAATTAAAATCATATTATAAAATTATATCATGATCCCTGGCAGTGATGAAGGCCAGGATGGACAGAGCCTTGTGTGACATGGTTTAGTGTGAGATGTCCCTGCCCATGACAGGGTAGTTGGAACTGGATGATCTTAAGGTCCTTTCCAACCTAAACCATTCTACGATCGGGTCTTTTCCCTTGGATTCTGATTTCATACTTCCAGACCTGGTCTTCCTCAGCTTTGGTAGTCATTGCTTCTTCGCCTGCCTAAAAGCCTCTATCAAAGATATTCCTAGAAGTTGTCTTAATGTCCTGTTTTACGAAAGCTGCAGTTAAACTTCAGCCCTGTCAGCAAACCAGTAGTACCATTCAAATGCCCCACTTATTTGGCTACCTGCTGTTCACAGCTGAAAACTCTGGTGTTGGGTACATCCTGTGCTGTACTTCGCTTTGCACAGGCAAAATGATAAAATGCTGTTCCTGGACATGTGCTGTGGTAGGACCCAGCTCCCAGTCTGAGGTGTGCTTACCAGAGCAGCTTGTCCTTTTCCACAGATCAAAACAACACAATGTCCTGCTGCATTCCCACAACACGGCTCCATCAGCTAAGGAATTACATATTGTTGTCTATATGCAGGTTTGCAAAGAAAGCAGCAATACAGTAGATCTGTGTAAAACAATGATCTGCCCTGGCTGCTTTATTTCAAATACATGTGAGTGGAAGACAAGAGGAAAAATCTCATTGGCTGTTGGAAACAGCATTCATGGGGCAGGAAACATCTTTCACATCCCTGCATGTTTTCCCTTTTATTGAGTTGTATCCTTAAACCACTGAATTGCTTTTTCATCGCTATGCTGGAGATCCAAATACACTGTTTAAAATGGTTGTTACCCATTTACGCTCACCAGACCTCTCCTTCAGGTTAACTGCTTTACCCCAGCTAGATTACAGAATCATTTCACTTTAATTGAATCTTTGAAGCAGCAGTAGGTTTTGGGTTTTCTTTAGTCGGAAGAATCCATAATGCTTGCTTTTATTCCTTTAGAAAGTGTTGTGGTGTTTGCAAAGGATGAGTGTTGTTTTGTACACCAGGGCTTGCAAGTGAAATTTTGGATGAAAGACCTCAGTGGACAGCCCTGCTGTTGCATGAAGTTCTTAAGCAGGTTCATGTCAAAAGACAGACATAAATTGATGTTGGAAGGAACAAATGTGAGCTAGATGCTAATGAAAGACATATCAGTGCTATTTAAAGTTTTGAAACTATTTTATTCTTCCAAAATCCTATACAAACAATAGCAAACGCCACAATTATTTACAGCTATTTTTTTTTCTGCTGTTGTCTTAGCTCTCAGCATTGGGGAGGTAACAGGGAGACAGAAGCAGAATTGGAGTCCTAGTTTCTGGATGTAACTGTGCAATTCTGACCCAAATCTACTGAAAATTCCTGGACAGTTGTGGTTTTAATCAGCCAGGCCTTGAGGCAGGAGAATCTTGCCCAGCTGTAATGTTACAGTGATGCTTGTGTTCGTGAGTGCTGAAGCTCTGAAGTGATTTTAAATTGCCTCAACTGAAGGCTCTAAGAGCAACCTCAGTTACCCTTTGTCTTTGAGCTCTACTTTCACAAATAAAGCAAAATAAATATGAATAGTTTCAGAGAGGAAAGGCACTTACAATTTCTAATATCAGAACCATTGAGAATAATAGCTATTTACATGGCTAGCTGGAAAATTTAGTACAACTTTTCATAAAGCACTGGAAGTGTATGTGAGTATGTGTGAGAGAGGAGGAGGAGGAAGCATGAATTGAAAATGCCATTTTAAAAGGGAAGGAATGCCAACAAAGGAGGATAGAGTCATGTTACTATTCTGGAGTTGCTATTTTGTATTCACTAATTGGGAGTTTAATTCACAGAAATCCTCACACTGACAGACTCTGCAACTATAGTAAACATCTAAGCAACTGTAAGGAAAGAATAGTTTCCTTCAGTGAATGTTTAAGTGGACATCAGCTCGTGCCCTCCGTCCCCTCTCCCTTCCACATGGATAGCAGGTCTTTCTGCATCCATACCTAACGCTTTGCCCATCTGACCTTAATGCTGATTCAGCCATAAGACATGTCACGAGGGTCAGTATGGGTGCAGGTGGGCTCAAACTAGTCCTGCTGGGCTGCTACTACATTCAGCTGGCATATGTGAACTGCCCTTCTCTAGCTCTTGTGGTTCTGAGGCAGTGGTGAAAGGATGGGGGAGCTGAAGCAGCCAGCACCAGCTCAGTCACCAGCCATCCTGCAGCAGATATATAGACTGATGGCAACTTGGCAGCCTGTAGCTTGTGCTACCCTGCCGGGCTCAATCTGGCTTTGCTTGTAACCCACTGTGGTTCATCCAGCTTATCACCTGTGCAGATGTGACACCAGCCAGGCGAGAAGCTTTGAAGTTAATAAAGCATTGGGCCTGTGGAGTTTACATGCCTTTATCTAGTCAGCAGCAGAGTGAGGCTTCCATGATTGAATTTCTTTATTAATGCACATATTTCTTGCTAAGACCTGCTGCGAATACCCTTGAACTTTTCCTCTCCTCCCCTTTTCCTTCTTTTCCATGGTATAACTTTTCTAAGAACTCCCTTCCCTGGAGTCTGAGGTTTGAGCTTTTGGAGGGTGGTTCCAAAAGGGGCTGTTCTTTGGTGTTATGGCTATGTTTGATATTCATTATAGCACAATTACATGAGAAAAAAAACAGTTGACTCTGGCACATGCTTTTGAATACAGCACTTTTGAGTTACTCATTTGGTTTGAGAGGAGGTTCTCTTTAAGTGGTGTTTGTAAGTTTAGGTTCTATAGGTGTGTAGTTCTACAGTAGCTTAAGGAGGAGCGAATTTTCATTAATTTTCCATGCTTAAATGTTATTAGGTTTACAAAGGAGGAAGCTGGATAGAAACTCAGTGTTGAACCTCATTTGTTAGTGGTTTTAGTAGCTCGTTGCACTGTAATTTGTGAATCACTCTGTCTAAAATCTGTAGGGGCTGTTAGAAGCTGGCACCATCTTTTGGATGTTAATGGGGTTACCACAGATGCAGTGAACATTAGGGACATGGCTGTTTTGACAAGCCTTTGGTGTTTGGTATTTTAGCCATGTCCATTAGTTCCATAAGGAAAGGGCTCTGGTAAACTTAAATTAGCATTAAAATACAGGGCAAGGTGTTTAGGCATTTTGAATGAGTAGAACGAGATTATTTTTGGCTTAAATTATTCATTCTAGTTTAATTTTTTGTCATCTCATTGATGCTAATAGTACTGCTAACTACCCTTTCAGGCTTTAAACATGACATCTCGCTGCTATTTGTTACTTTTCTGCTTTGTTTTACATGAACTGTTTGTCAAGTTGACTGATGTTGTTTCACTGTGTTCTCATCTCTTGGGTAGCTACCTGTTTTCTCTTGGCTTGTACTTAGTGTAGGGCTGCAGTTCATCTTTTTCTTCTGTATAACTCTGTATGGGCAGAATGTGAGCCCCATGTGGGATTCATACTGGCTGGAAGCGTTCAGATAATGGATGTCTTACCGCAGTTTGACAGCACTTTCCCATTAGTATTAGGAATGGAACAGTGTGACCTATCACACCTAGCAAGCTGGTTGTAATACCAGAGTATTACTTACATGTAAGTATATTATTTATGACATAATGAAGTGTGATTATTGTCTAAACACTTTCCTATATTGAATACTAATCTGCAGAGAATGAGTGGCAGCCAGGAAAAGCAATGCTGGTGGGAAAAGGCGCTCTATTCTCCCCTTTTTCCTGCATCGCAGTGTGAAGGTAAGCAGCTGTGCCTCTTTGAACTGACATTGCACTTGTGTTAGAATTAAATGCTCTTTGTTATGGGTTGGGATTGCTGCAGGCAAATGGGAACTACTACTAGTATTTAAAAAACCCAAACACTTCACAGTAAATTCTCTTACCTGGGAAAGAACTGGGATGCTTAGCTACATTTGTAATAGATACCTAGTGTGCTTCTAAATAGTATTTAAATTAAAGTGCTTTTAAAATAGTCTTAACATTTATGAAAATATTTCATTCCAGAGCATGGAATTAAGTAAATAGAATATTAATCTCTGACTCTGAAAATACTACATTTCTGAATAGGTTTCAGCCAAAATAATACTTACTAGGTAGCTAAGGTTGTAAGAATGTGAACACATCTTTTATGGGTTTGCATAAATAACATGCCAGTTATTCAGGGCACTTGTGGAATTCCTCCTGAGCTCTGAAGGATAGGGATTTGTCCCTTTGGCCAGTCCTTTCCCAGTGACAGTCTGGGCATTCGTCTGTCCCGCACAGACAGCAAGCCCAGCCTGGGTGGGCAGTTGTGAGTGAATGGAAGCAGGGGTCCTTCCAGCACTCCCTGTGGCCTCCCAGCAAACAATTCCTGGCATTTGACAGCTGGCCTGGGCCCAGGTTTGCAGGGGGCAGGCATAATCCGGGCAGTTCTTATTTTTTGCCTGCATACCAATTTACCTTTTCTGGGGAGACGGCAAGAAGCTACATAAGAACAGTTACACAGTTGGTGTTCTGGCTGTCTAATACTTTCTGTTGTGGAGGCTCACTGCAAGAAATTTATGATCAGAGATGTGATTCCTTATTAATCTGGAAGTAGATTAGCCAGTAGTTATTACTGAACTATTTTTGGAGCGCATCTTGAAGTGCTAACACCTAAACTATGTTCTCAGTGCCTGAATGCCCTTATATTGATGTTTAGGACAGTCTGGGTTACTTTCAAGAGCATCTTACCCGCCTTCATTCCATATTACAGAAATGTGCTTGCACAGTGAAAGAACAGAGATTGATGCTGACAGGGCTTTGGTTACAGAAGCTCCTATATTAGAAAAAGCTCAGTATTTACAAAGTGAAGATATTTAGTGTCCTTTGTCAAGTGGTGTTTTTTTCATGGTGACAATTGCAGAGACATTTTTGGTCTAATAGGAAATGCAGTGACTTGCACTAGAGCACGTTTTTCACACTCAGTAATCCTGCGAGTGAATTGTGGCATCTTTTTACTGACATCTACTGGTGAGCCAGCGTAACCTGCCAGTGCTCCATCACCTCACCTCCTCAGAGGAACACAGAGCAGACCGTACAGAATACTGTCAAGTCCAGAACCTGCCTCATATGGTGGCAGAATTTCTGTGAAGGATTTCCTCTTTTAGACTTAAGTTTAGCAAAACCAGAGCTTTAGTCTTAGAACTGATGTTATTCTTTCACAAATCTTTAGCTGTATCCAGTTTTCTGTATGGGTATTTTTATATATGGATATTGATGCATGTGATCCGTATACATCTATATAATACATGTTGATATTATATATGGAATTTTACTCTGGTAAGTAGAAACCACAGCTATTCATACAGACTATTTTTTGAGCTTCAGTCAAAATCAGGCTCCTGTTGCAGTATATTTGGGATGGGAATAGAAACAGGCATGGTCTGGGATGCTGTGCAGTGTAAAAATGTACTGAAGCATTTGTAATTAAAAAGTAATTCTTGCTCTTTGTACTTTACTATTTTAGATCTCATTAACTAAATAGGTTTTAAATTATTTGGTTAACCAGGTAAGATTTGATGAAGCTTCCCTAAGGTATTATGCTTATCTCTTCATGAATGTCAGAGTATAAAATCCTTCCCCAAGCAGAGACTACATGATCTAGAGTGTGAATTACAAGAATACTTCTCAAGATGCTTTCATTTTGGCTAACTGTAAATAACAGTGTTCCTCAATTCTGTTTTTTCTCCCTTTTTTCCTCTGAAACACCCCCACAAACACAATGTAAGAGTGTTACACAAATGCCAAGGGAGAGAATGGTGTAGGAGAATTTGCAGATGTAAAGGAAACATCCAATGATGATGAACATCTTTTAGATTTTAATATGGTAAGTTTGGCATTGGTTTGGGGGAGGAGGTTTTTTGCTTATTTCATAAGGGTGTGCTACTACATCTTTCCTTCCATCACACTTTTCAGTCTGGCCTCAAATGAAGTTCCTACAGAAACCTTCCAAAGCTTTTCTTTCTTTACTTTGCTTTTTTAATCTCCTCTGCATCTTGAGCATTCTTCTGAAAATCCTGTGAAGTGTTGTGCTTTGGGGAGTACAGCCCTTCGTACACAGAGTTGTACTTCTAGTAGTTAAGCAAACGCGGTTTCCTTTGGGAACACTTGGCTTTTGCTTGTCGTGTGTGTTAAGCACAAGTCTTCTTTTCCTCAGCTTCTAATTTCAGTAAGCTGGAGCGGGCTGATGGGGCCCATAACTAAAGGCATAACTAATGCATGCTGAACTCTGTCCTGCTCATGAGCAGAACACCCCTGGGTTTTCTGTAGGGAAAACATTTCATATGCTCTTACTGATATACTTTTAAACTTCATAGTGATGCTAGCGCTTAAGTTTACACCAGGACATGCTTGCTATCGCTTTACTCATGCAGCTGAAAATACATCGGGTTTGCTTGAAGTTCAGTGAGATCCGCACTGGGTTTTCTTGGTACTTAACATTTACTACCAAACGTTCTATATGAGTTTGACAGTGACTTTCTAACATGACCTGTGGTAATGATGCATTCTGAGTTCACTTTTGATTCTCTTGCTGTTATGTGCAAATCCTGAAATTAAGAAAAATCCACCCCTTTTCCTCCAGCTGTTCTGCAGTCCTTTCTATGTAGCAGACTGTCAGGAAAGAGAAGGACTTGCCCTGTAGCTGTGACATCTCTCTTGAACAGCTACAGAACTGTATCACCTCCCAGGCCAGAAAAAAGGAAGTGTGTTCTGTATTGTTTCCCATCAACACTGTCAGTTTAAATCCTTAGGTGTCTTCTGTTTATGAAGCAAGATGTGCCGATGATATAAATGCTGAGGCAAAACCAAATGGCTTCAGGAAGAAGATCTACTCCAGTGATAGCTCCAGCTCTGCAGACACAGCTTCGGAAGGTGGAAGTGAATGGGCTGATCCGTGTGAGGAGGAGCTTTTTTCCAGAACTCAACTATAAAAACTGCAGAGTAGAACAGATGGTTTAAAAGTAACGTGAGATGGAAAACTATTCTTGAGGGTCTGTAGCTCTAAAACAACAACTTGAGTTTCCTCTTCAGTTAATGGATTCAGATGTGTATTTATCTTTCTCTTCTTGCTTATTTTATAGAAGAGGACACAGCTGTCCTCTTGAAGATTTTATTTCCACACCCCACCCTCCCCAAGTCCCCTCCCGCCCCGAGTCCCCCATTAAATTCTTGGCTATTTGAACTAGACTAGATTGTGTTGTCAAATCAAGAATGGATGTGCATGTGCTTGTCTTAGTAGTACCACTGCTTTTTTGCATCTTAATTGCAGTTATTTTCATTCGTAACTGTAGCCCTACACTATCTTCCTAGCATCGCAGTGTCTACAACTACTGCTGTTCAGAGACTTCTGCTTTCTGCACACTAGGCTTTGTTCTTTAAGAACCGGGAGATAAATACTTAACACTGTAATCTATCAGTGCCTTTCTGAATGCAGGAGAAAAGCATGAATGACTTGTCCAGTCTTCATTCAATAAATCTCATAACTTTGAAGTAGGAACAACAGGGTTGTGCTTTAGAGACTTACAGAAACTGTGTTTTCTATCCTCTGATCCCCCCCGTCCCACAAACCAACACTGAGGACACCATGGTTTGTATTTTTGCTAACTGGAGAAGCCAAGGATTTTTTGTAGGTATGGAGGCAATGTGGGGCTTTTTTATATTTTTTTTTTTTTGTCCTTTTTAGCAACTTTCCAACATGGGGCAGAAGTTGAACAAGTAACACCAAAAAAAAAAAATCATAAACCACTGGAGTGATGTGTGGATTATTGTGCATTTTGTAATGAGTACTGAGAATGTTGTCTTGTTGCAGATGATGGCATTCATGTAACCTGCAAAAGCATCCTGCTCTGCACTCGAGCCCAAATGGCTGAAATGATCTAAAATGCTCAGAGTGTTCAGCGTTTTAAGTAATGCGGAGGGTTGGTGCTTCACTTGAAAGAAATCCTGTGGCTGCTGCAGTTAGCTGCTGTTGTGGCTGTGATTTAGTAGATCTCGTAGTTAAGTTTGTGTTTCTGAGAGGATGTGTGGGGCAAGTTGTGTGTGTGGCGGGGGGGCAGGGGCCGCGGTGACTTGCGCATACGTGTGTGACTGCAGTAGTGATTGTTGCTTTATGTGACTTGCTTTTCAATTTTCTTTTGTTAAGTTAGAAAGTCGATATGTTGTTGAGTTGCATCTGTACAAGACTTATCGACTCCTTGTGCTTTTAACACATTATGCAAAACGGATAAGCCAGGAGGAGCAATATTTGCAAACCTAAACATTCTAAGTTTTTACCAACTCATAGTTTAAAACCCAACACCACCTAACTCATCTACACAATAGCAGCATGTCTGTAACATCAGGAAGAGCTGACTTGTAAAGCTTGACCATTAATTCTGCCAGGCAATAAACCTCATGAGAACTACAGCTGTTTGAAACGTGAGCTGAACTGCCTTTGAAATATGTTCCGTGCTGGAAAGGTTTTCTCAGTAAGTGGTTTTTTTTTTTGCCTTTATTCAGTTGATAATGTAAGAATTCAAAGACGTGGTTGGAAATCCACGCTGCTCTCTGCACAGTGCTGCTGGTGAGATCCTTACTTAAAATTGGCTTGGTTTGTCCTTACCCAGGGACTTCCTTTTGGTCCTCCTCTTAGAAGATGTTTTAGGGTTTGCATTCATACAACAAATCTTTTGACACTTTATAATTTCTTAATTTATTTGCAGACTTGGGATAGATTTTTATATATTTTACTTTCTTCTGGAGCTTCCTTGAGAGGTTGTTTAGCACCTGCACTGAGAACTAGTTAACTGTAACTTGGAAGTAGAAGAGAACTTTACACATGCATTCTTCACATCACTACAGTGAAGAATGAAATAGAACTTAATACAAGAACAAGGAATGACCAAATGGACATATTTCAAACACAAACTTCAGCTCAGTTAATTTTGGCTAGAGCTGCTTCTTTGGTAAGAAAGGGCTCAAAGCAAACAAAGGTGTTGCTTATTGTTGTTACACAGTGGTGTGGAACAACACTGGCACCTTTGGGGAGAAGAAAATCATGTATTGAGCTTGGGCAATAACATATTGTCTTTACTTGTTTTCATAGTTTAACGGCTGAAGCTCTAAAGCTTTCGGTAAGAGTTGAAGTGTGGTTTTTAGTTTTTCTGTATGGATAGAAACACACACAACACCACCACCAACAGCAGCATTAAAGGTTGGCATACGCTGAACTGCACTGTGGTATGAAGCGCATTGCATATCCATAGCACTGAAGTATCAGTTTTCCATTCCTGGGCTGAAATTTGTTTCTACTTTTTGCTTCAAGTGGTTGTATTGTTCTGATTTCACGTACACCAGAGTAACTGATTTTGTTTTCTTGTGGAGTTACTTAACACCAAATAAAAATATAAAAGGACAACTTGGATGGTGTGTTTGCATTCATTTTCTTTGGCTGACATAGATAACTCAAATAGAGCATGGAATCACGGAATGTCAGGTTGGAAGGAACCTCAAGGATCACCTAGTCCAACCCTTCTTGGTAAAACATGACCTAGACTAGATGTCCCAGCACACTGTCCAACTGAATCTTAAAGATCCAGCACTGGGGAATCCACCACTTTCCTTAGAGGTTATTCCAATATATGGTTCTTCCCACTGTGAAAAATTTTCCACTTGTGTCCAGCCGGAATCTCCCCAGTACTAACGTGGGCCCATCACCCCTAACTTTTGCATGTGACTCCTTGAAAAAGCAAGCCTCCTTCCTCTTTGCAGCTTCCATGGCAGTTAAGCATTCAACACTGGAGAGGTGGCAGGAGCCAGCTAATTTGGGAATCCTCTTCGCATCATTTTTTTTTATTCTCGTTTGTTAATACTTTTTCAATACAAGGCAGGAAAATTAAATAAATTGCATATGTTTTTAACAAAAAGACAAGCACACAAATATGCTTAGTCCCCACTTCATAATCCCATTCCAAAAATTCACTTGTAACTACAGTTTCATCTTGAGAGAAGATGAGACCTCTTTCAAAATAAAGTAAATGCAAACCTGAGCAAGCCCAGCCCATCATATATCAGTTAAAGAACTTTCATGTAATAAAGGATCTAAAGTAGCAGACTTCTGTTTCTGCTTTAAGCTTGTGTTCACCATCAAATGGGCAGTATCTTACTTCTACTTATAGACAAACTGCATCTGTGACAAGACAATGCATAATCCTAACTCTGTGTCCAAGCCTCACTTTATAAAAATGCAAAAAAGAGCCAGTTTTCAGTAGCTAACATCCAGCGTGGTGGAGATGCATGCAATATGTTGTTGTAAGTTTACAGCCATAGCCAAATAGGATTCCCTGAGGAATGATTCCAACTCTCCTGAATTAGAAGTGTGATGAAAACAACACATGAATACACACTTGGGAAATAATGGAAAAATAGCTGCTCTGTAAGGCCCTTGGGTGAATACTTTCGTTCATCAGTGCCTAGAATCACAGAATGGCTTGGCTTGGGAGAGATCTTAAAGCTCATGCAGTTCCAACCTCCCTTATCCTGGGCAGGGACACCTCCTACTAGACTAGGTTGCTCCAAGCCCTGTCCAACCTGGCCTTGAACACTGGCCGAGGATGGGGCAGCCGCAGGTTCTCTTGGCAACCTGTGCCAGGGTCTTGCCATCCTGAAAGGGAAGAGTTTATTCTCGGCTCTTTTAGTTTAAAGCCATTCCATCTTGTCCCCTCCCTACATGCCCTTGTAAAAAGTCCCTCTCCAGATTTCCTGTAGGACTCCTTTAGGCACAGGAAGCTGTTCTAAGGTCTTTTCAGAACCTTCCTTCTCCAGCCTGAACAAGCCCAACTCTCAGCCGGTCTTCATAGGAGAGGTGTTGCAGCCCTCAGAGCATCTTTGTGGCATCCTTGAGATTTGCTCTAGCAGGTCCACATCCTTCTATTATGTTTTAAACCTGTTAGTCCAAACTTTCAAGGCATAAATTATTTCTTAAATATGACTGAAATATACTTTCATTGTGTTTATAGAAAATGTTTGATAAGGAATTATATTTAATCAGCCAGGCCTTTCAATTTCTTGTTCCTAATACCCTTCCAGTAGGATTTTTCCTCTTTTCTCTTACAAGTTCTCATTTTTGTATGGATGCTTGGCTTTTGTCTTCACTTTGCAGTGGGGTTCTAGCCTCTAATTTTGACTCTGGAACCCTTACCTATTTGACAACAAAGTTTTCCTCAAGAAGTCTCAACTATCATTTGTGCTTTTTAAATGCTTTTGCTCCATTTTCCTATAATTCAATACACTGCAGATCCATAGAGACATAATAAGTGGATGTTATCTGCCCAGACTGAATGTTACTTGTGTTTTATTCATCATTACTAGTTTTAGACCACAATTAATTCCTAGACCAGTACTCTTTTCCCTGGTGAGTTCCAGCAGAACATTATCACACACTGGGTGCAATGTCTTTTGTGCTGCAAAATTAATCTATTTACTTTTGGAAATGTAACTTAAATTGTGCTAGTTTAAGAGACTTAACTCTGGTATAGCATCCCAACTTTGCATTATGCAGCACTGTGTACAGAAACCTTGTTTCCTTTTCTGGTGTGATTTCATGGTACATAAAGATCCACAACATGAGTTCCATGGAGGATTGTTGGCAGTTATTTATGGGCACTTCAGCTTCTGCAATTCTGAGATATTAATGCAAGCAGTGATATTTTTAGTTTGTATAGTCCTACTCCTTCACACCTTATTACTCATTTTGTGTGTCTTTAAACAGCTTGTAGACAGCAATAGGAACAGTCCAGCCACATGCATCATGCTGCAGTTATATCAATTCCATCATGGTGGGAAGTTTCACACTGCCTTCTCCTACCTTTCCTGCTCTTCATTTTCTCACTGTCTCATGGAGGGGACTTTTAAACCATGTAATTCTATTAGCACCCAGTGGTAACAAAAGGGTTAACTGTAATGGTATGTAGAGATCTGCCTTCATGTTCCTCATCCTTTACCAAGTTTAAGTTCCTGCAGGAGGTGGCAGCATTTGGGCTAATCCTACAGTCTCCAGCTGTCCCTGATTCATACAACTTGTCGTAAAATGGTTTGGATGTTCCATTGCTAGTAGGAGTGCCTGTGCAGATGGTGGCTGCGCTGGAGAGGGACTGCTGTCAAACACAGACAAATCATTGTTTAGTGTGGACAAAATTAATGTGAAGAGTTTAAGTAGAATAGTATTCTCCATTTGTCAAAAACATCACCATTTGCTTCTCAGATAATGATATTTTTGATCAAATCATCATCCTCATTACTACAAGTCAGTAGAAACCTGAATTTATTTATTGTTCCCTTTTCCTGTGCTATAAAGTATGCATTACTTAATATACAAGTAATTCTGTAAAGCAAGGAGGGAAAAGGTCAATGTCTCATGAGAGAACTCTCTCTTGGTATGACAGACGGGAACAGAGATTATTCATCACTTGCTGTACTTGCTCTCTTGCTTGTGTGAACTAAAACTGCTGTAAAAAACAGTGATGGGAAATGGAGACAGGAGCTGTTGATCAGCTAGTATTCAATGATGTGCAACTGCTGTACCTTCATAATATGCAAATCTTTGGTTAATGAGCGAAAAAATATTATACTCAAATGTCTTCTAGTTTATGACAGGGAATTCCTGACCTCAGGATGGGCTGGGAGATGCACAGCCAATTCAAATAAAGCTCAGTTTGGCTGTCTCTGAAAGCTGCTTGCATCATACTTGGCTCCTGACAAATGAGAATTCAATCTACATGTTCCCATGTAGTTTTAAAAAAAAATAAAGTATAAGTTGTATCCACTGCAAAATTGCTGCAGCTTCAAAACAGAACTGAGAGCCTAAAAGATGATTTCCCACATCTACAGGCCTAAGAAGCATGAGAGAAGCTTGTGATTCTGTTCTGTAACTCCACAGGAACAAAGGAAGGAGTATTAACTCTGCATGCTGTTTTCACATGGAGTGTATTTCTGAAAAATCAGACAAACAGGGCAGAAACTCTTCATGCTTTCTTGCACAGTAACCATAGCACTGGCATGAACATGAGTTTGTACGAAAGTGATTTTGAATTGAATGTTTTCACAAAACTAAATGCTCTAGCACTGACCTATTATTAGACCACACTGATGTCTTTTGCCTGCTAGATGAACATCAGTTGCCAGTCAAAAGCTGCTCCATACAGTGCTTCAGTTCTACATAACAGCCATAGGCAAGCCACTTTGAACAGAACATTGGGGTTTTATTCCAAGAATTTTTACAACATGAAGTATTTTACAGGTTTACCCAACTGAACCAATGGCAGAGGACTGCTAATAACCATACTCAGCAAGAACCACAACTGACTTCTTAGAATCACAGAATCAACCTGGTCGGAAAAGACCCTTAAGATCATCAAGTCCAACCATTACCCCAGGACTGCCAAGACCACCACTAAAGCATGTCACTGAGGGTCTCATCTACATGGTTTTTGAACATTTCCAGAGATAGTGATTTCACTGCTTCCTTGGGAAGCCTGTTTTTTCCACACTTTTGAGGATTTACTTACATCCAATCTCATAAAATAGGAAAACTTGATTTCTCAGTGTGCTCTTCTGGATGAACTTTAAATTCTGCACAGTTGAAAACCAAAGGCACTAAAGATCCCCTTTGCACTTGGTTATTCATTTATACTTGTTGTAAGTAGTAGTTCCTGTTCAGCTTCCTTTTAATAATTAGGCCATGCAACACTTCCATGAGCTGATGGTGTGACACTCTATCTAGTCATGTCAGCCTGCAGCTTCTACCAGTACAGAGAAATACTAATACACAGCACTTGCGGGTAGAAACCAAGTTGTCTCAGATGGAGACAGCTTTAATAGAAATGATGCTAACTACTAATGCAACAAGTCAGCTTTTGCTAATAGCTCAGAACAACCAGAAATGCTATTTACCCCTTTTCCATGAGTTATATAGTCATTCACATGCAATAAAAGGTATTTTTTTTTTTATACTGACTAGGCTGTTGCTTTCTGTAAGCATTCTGAGGCTGACCTTGGTATTTTTATGCTGCCTAGCACACTGTTTCCCTAGTACTTTCATGTTTCAATAGTAGAAAGAATAGTACCAATTCTGTTGCAGTATCAAAAATCCTACCAGCTTAATAGGAAGTGTCATCTGTGGGTTGGAAATGGAAAATGTCCACTAAAATAAATCACTTAGAATCTAAAAAGTATTATGATTGCTAGGCAAAGTTCTATCCTTAAGTAAGTGCTGGTGCAAGTGTTTAAGTGCCTAACTCCTTGTGTGAAACTTTTCAGCTGTACTCTCTGCTCTATGGAGCATTTCCTCTAGCAGGCTTCTCTAATAATTTCTTCAGCCTAAATAGCATTATGAAGGTGGGAGTATCATTATTTCCTATGGAGACACTCTGCAGACTTACAGAATTCATTACTATTTCCATTCTGTTATTCACCTTAATTTACCCCAATAACTTCGATGACACCAAGATAACACACTCTTCTGGTTGCTCCAACAGAAGAATTGACGCCTGCTTTCAAAACTAGAAGGAAAATGTTAATATTGGAAAGGGAATTAGCAAGAACATACACTCCAAAATAGTATGTCTCCTGCATATGAACAAGTTCGTAGTGCTTGAAAGCTTGTTTGCTTTTATTTACCTTCTTTTAATAATATGTGAGCTGTCTTGCAGAGGTAGCAGTGATTTTCAAGGAAAGATACGGCACAATTAGTGCCAATCTTAACTGTTTATATTGATACCCATCTCAGAAATCCAGCAGAGTAAGCACTGATATTTATCAGTCTCTGACCCAATCACATACATTATCTGCAGATGTAAAACTGTTGGTTGATAGCAGGTTTTCAGCACATATCTTGGTAGCATGGAACTGCTGTCAAGGAGGTCACAGTGGCAAGCACTTCCATGCAACTTTACCTCAGCTTCTAGCAATTTATTCAGGTGTAACTTGGCCATATCAATGCCTGAATAATTTTGGCTTTGCTCTTCTTGATACTGAACTAACTACATTAACACAAGTTTAGATATTCCTGCGTTTGCTGCATTCACATGTCCAACTTCAGGGCAGACATAAAAAGCATGAAGTGATGGTACATACCTCCTCAGTTAAGATGGGGAACAACTTTATTATAGAGACACAATCACTTAGTCTAGGTGAAAGAAAAAAGGCAATAATGAGTTTCCAAGATAACCAGTGAACAGGAAAGCTCTGCCCCTGTAAGGCCCTAACTGCTGGCAACTCCTTTGATTTCAGGGTGGGGACAGAAATAAAGGGTGTGCACGGCAAGTTCACTATGCATTCACCAAAAAGGAGATTAAAATGGAAGGTAAAGACTAAGAAAAAGACAAATCAAACATGCTGGAATAGTAATTACCAGCCTAGAGCCCCAGCTTTCAGCATTCCAGTTCACTTCTGTAGAGCTAAGGGTACCTTCACTTGATTTGCCACATCTTCCGCAGTCCAAACTCGCACAAGACATCTCATTTCGCTTTCCTCTTAAAGGCAGCCGGGAGCACAGGGGCAGTCCCTCCACAAAGCTGCTCCCTTTGCCTGTCCCCCCCCGGCTGCAGTCACCTGGTAGCAGCAGAGCGGCTCCGCTCTAGCACAGAACTCCTTTAAAAGAGCGCTTCGGTTAAAGCTCACCGTTACTCCGACCCACTCGCGAGGCCGCTCCACTGACCTCCGCCATGAGGGAGACAGACGCGAACATCTCACCCCCCACAGCCACCACTATCAGCTCGAGCACTCTGAGGTGATTCAAAATGGCTGCCACCTCCCGCGTGCTCCCCCCCTCCGCGCAGACGTTCTCCGCCCCGGCGGGCGGTGCTTCTCTCCGTCCGCACCGAGGAGCGGCAGCGGCAGCGGGGATCGGAGCGTCCCGGGAGGAGTCCGGTACCTGTCCCGCCAGCGGAGTCTGTCGGTGTGCGCTAAACCGCGCCTCGCCCTGCCCGCCGCCGGGGCGGGCGCCATGGGAGGCCCCGTGCTGTGCGGGAACGGTGCTCGGCGGGTGGTGGCAGCCCCGTTTCACCTCCGTTGAACCCGCCGCTCATCCGCTGGGCCCGGAGAGCGACATGGGCTGCCCGCCGCAGCTGCCAGCCGCCTCCTAGTGCCACAGAGGCAGATGTGGAGCGGGCTGGGCATGGCCCAGCATGAAGAGAGCGACGGAGGGCAGCACTACCCCGGTGAGGTGTCCGAGCTTCTGCGTGGCTCTTCCTGCTCGGGTGGCGGCTGTCCTGGTGCTGCTGGGGCCGGGGGGTGTTCTGTGGTACCTGTTGAGGTGAGGGCAGGAGTACGGCGGCACGGGCGGGCTGTGGGAGGAAGCTCTCGAGGCTGAGCTGCGGCGGAGGGTCGGTGCCTGCCTGGAAAAGTTGGAGCAGTGGCTCGGGGCCGCCGGAGTCACGTTCGAGCTCCGCGGAGGAGGTGTGTGGTGCTCCGAGGCGTTGGGGGACGGCTCTGGCTGTGGGTTTTCGTTTCTTTTCGTTTTTAGTCAAGGCCACCAGGTCGGAAACCTTCGCAGTGTCGGGTCAGCCTCAAAGCCCGTGTAGAGGAAGCAACTTTCATCTCTGGCTGTCTCTGTAGTTGAAGTCTGCTAGGCAATCCCCAAAGACCAGGCAAAACTGCTGCTAACGTGAGATGAAGTTCTCATGGCGCTGCTGCTAATTTAATGTGGCCTCGGATTTTTCAGTCGTATCGGTGTGGGGAGGATAAAAGCGTTTCTAAGAGAGGCTTTAGGGGAGCACCATGACTCATATTGCCTGCCTGACATAGCAGGAGAGTGGAAAAGCAGTGAATGGTTTACTTATGATCGATCTCCAAGCACTTTGCTCAGAGCCCGGATTGTAAAGCTCAGGCTTCATGCAAGGTGCCTGCTGAGAGTTAGATAAAAGACTTTTTAATTAAAAAATAAAAAGAAAATCACAACTTGTTTTTTTTTTCTGCCATTCAAGTTTTGGCAGTACTTGTGTGTGTAGCCATAATCACTGTATCTCATGCTTTGCTGAAAACTAGGCTTGCAGCCTCAGGAATTCTTCCCTGTTGGCAGTGCTGTGTCTGTTAAAGCATCGACATAAACACTCTGAACCGAGAAGTGTTTAATAAACAAAACTGGATTTGATGCCCTTGTGCACCGCGGTCACCTGCAGGTGACTGCAGTCGCAGTTGACAGCAGTGTGGTTCTTTGTACGTACAACAAAAATATTGCCAGAGTATAAGCCTTTAATTTTTTTTTCTTTAAGAAGAGAAAACTCAGCACTTGCAGCGTTTTAATGGAGGAAACTCCCTGCTTTTAAAAACTTGGAGAAAAAAAAAAAGTAAGAAGTTGGCAGAGGTAAGAGACACAAGTTGTGTGTGAGGAAAACTGAGATGTTAAATGTTTGAGAGCTGAGCAGTAGATGTGTCCGCACTCTTGTCATTCCTGAGAGGCAAGAAGGTATAAAGCCTGTTTTGGTGATAACTTTTTTCGCCCTTCCTTCTAAACAAGCTTGTTGCCTAAATTGCGTTGCAAAATACGGGGAACTTGTGCTGTGGAAGTAAGTGGCACAAGCGATCCTTGTGTTAACTCTAATGGCTTGGCATTGCTGTTAACTTTCTTTAAATGTTACATTACAGTTGATTAAAAAGTTAATTTATTCTAGAGCTTAGAAATTCAAATCAAACACGATATGTTTCCTCTATGTGGTTGATTGATAGGCCAAGTAAATGTTTTAAAGCTGCTGGTTGTTGTCAGGACATGCTGTGATCAGAATCGGGGAACGTGAGATCATACTGATGGCCATAGTGGGACAGAGCAACTCCCTCTGTCAGACAGAAGAATTTGCCTGGGAAAGGGCCTAAAAGCAGGATGAGTGAGTACGGATATTTCCATGGAGATCTGCCACTTACAGTCCAGGGACTTACTGAATTTCTTTCTGTTAAGGAGTCCAGAGTAATTTTTTTCTTCTCTGACCTTACATGTAAGTTTCTGGCATCTGCAGCGTACTGTGAGGAGTTACGCAGTTCAGCTACCCTTAGCATGAATAGCTACATCCTGATGTTAATTTGGAACCTGGTGACAAAGTTATCTTTATCTGTTGTCCCTTAGCCTTATGTTGGAAGAGTTAATGAGTAAATAATGTGTACCTACATTGTCATTGTCACGTGTGGCCTCTGCCATGTTTTCCAATCTCCTTTTCCTCTCTTCTTTCTCTTTTATGGTATTAACAAGAGATCATGGCTCCTTTAAGAGATAGGATGTTAAGACTTTAGAGATACAAATTTTTAGGTGATAAATAGGTTTAGGTAAGCCATGGGGATTATGAATGTTGTGTGCACACAATTGCTTATTCTTTCTCAATAGTTGATGATGCTACTAATAGTTCAAGATGTTAAGATTATAATGTTAAAAAAAGATACGTTAGTACATGATTTATGGAAAGAAGTTAACATTGGAGCACATGATACTTGGAATGTTTCACATTGTCAGATTTTGCACTCAACAGTGAGGCAGGTAAAATAAGGAGTATAAATATCACTTTACTCCATCCTTAAAAAACAATCTTACAACAGCATAATGCAAAATGAATCAAGGAGTTCTCATGTAGGTTTTTGACAGCTGATTACATCTCAAGCTGTCATTTAAAGCCCTTGATGGGTATACTTCAAAGCTTCCTACAGTTTTGCTGAACTGTGTAAAACCTTTGTAGGTTGTTATTGCATAATTTGCTCCAACAAGCTGTAGCTGTTGGATACTTCTGCATTTGCTGGTTGCCTGTTTAAAGGATCCCTTACTGTTGAATTTCTTGTTTAGAAAAATACCAAGCTGGGTTAAAATAACTCCAGTACCCCACATGGAAATTCAGTTTCACTTCTGTTTGAACTCTCTGGTTTACAGAATTGTTTGGCCTTTTGAGCTGCTGTGTTTACTGTCTCTTCCAAGGCCGCTGGAATGTTTACTATTTGTAGGCTTAGTAATTAAACGAAGGACTGGCTACTGCTTGGGAAAATCATGGCATAGGAGTGAGGGCAGTCACTGGAGGAATTCATAATGGGAACAAGCTTGTACTATTTATCTGAACACCATCAAAGTTGTTCCTGGCTGGTTACATTTCTGTACTTTGTTTGGGTTGTATTTTCTAGATGCATTCAGGAGTATGAGCTGTGATAAATCGAACACCTGCACCCTTGTTTTAGCCCATGGAGTGTGTGCATCTATGCCTTAAAGTAACATTGGGGCTGGGTGGGCTGTTGATTTGAAGAGCAATATAATGTGTATGAAGGAGTGGGTGAGCATAGGGAAGAGAAAACAGTCGTGTTAGAAAAATAAGTGAACCCAATCAAGAAGGTCTGAGAGCGCAAGATCCAAGTATGTGCTACAGTAATTACATCTAATGTTCCTTGTCATGTCATACTTGCATGCTTTGACTACTACAGTTGACTTCACTAAGTAGAACAGCTTGTTGCCTGCGCTCAGGGATTGTTGTTTAGGGTTTTGGGTTGTTTTTGCTGGCCTTTGGAATTTTAATTTAAGGAACTGAGGTTGGTTTGTAATGTATACAGTTGGTATGCTAGTTGTCTCGAGACAACATATCTTTAAATTGCAGGAGATGTAAACTTCTCAAACCATGGTAATGTGAAAAAAGAGAAGTTGCTATAGCAACTCTAAGAAAAGTGTTCATCTTCACAAGCTTTTTAGTCAAAACAATACATTTGAAACCTTGTTTATCCAATGGATTAGGCAATTGGTGCATGGACTGATTAGGATGGGTAGTAAGTTAGCTGACAGAAAGTTATGAAAAGGTTTGAAAGATGCAATGTTCAGAGTCGTTTCTACTTTATTTTTCGCTGCACTTAGGAGTGGATTGACCTGGGGTGTCAGATCAGCCAGTGAATACCAATTGTGTAGTAAGCTAAACGGTTGGATTCATGAACTTTTCATGTGACTGAAAGCCTGTGAAATAAATTATGTTTTAAACCAGTGGAATATGTTTGAAATGTTTTTTCTGGCACTTGCCTGTCAGTATCGTAGTGCCAAAGTGTATTGATGGACTCAGATCTAAGAGCAGACAGCGTGTTGATCTCAGGTGTCTGGCAGAACTTAGGTGCCATTACCCTGTGGTTTAGAACTACTGAGGGAACCAGTTTTCCCAAATGAGATGTTTGGGTTTTGCCTTGTTTTGTGGGAGTGGTGTGTGTTGGTTGTTTTTTAAAGGTAGAGTGTTGGGAGGACCTCCTAGAGGATAGCTGGCACCTTCAGTTACATATTAACACTTGAGGGAGAATAGGTGACCAGAAGTAGGACACACAGCTTCAGGAAGGTGAGGTCTTATCTAGAAAGCAAGCTGTTTGCAAGGTGGAAGGAGAATTCTTCACTCCTTCACACTTAGCCCAAAGTGTTTCAGAGTGAAGGAACTGAAGCAATATGTGCATATTTCTTCTGCCAACTGCTGCAAACTTCAGCTGTACATAATTTTACTTCATTTGGAAAAAGGAGGTGTATGAATTGTCACAATAATAAGCATGTAGGGTTTTAAACGGTCAGTAACAGTTCTGAGAGCCACAGCAACAGTCGTGATGGTGTTGCAGAATTATGAAGGGCTGCAGTTGCCCATGGGAACAATTGCCCAGTGCCTCCAACCTGCAGCTCATACTTGACTGCCCTGTCTTTGAGTCACCCAAGTTTAGACTGGAAGTGGGGCACAGGCTGGATTAAGTAACCTACTGGCAAAGTAACCGTCAGGTTAAGTAACCCTGGGGAGATTATTCTTCATTGCAGATATGAAGGATAGTGATCCCTGAGTGCAGCAAATACAATATATTGGCAAGTGTCAGTTTTATTGTACCTACACATGAAGTACATCCTGTGTATTGTCAAAACGTTGACTGAGTGGATAGCTTTATAGCTATTCAGGTTCTACATCTCTTGCTTAATGCAGAACTCATATATTATACATTCCTTTTCAGTGTTAAATTTATTATCAGTTTTATGGTTTCCATAAGTCTGCAAAAAAATTCTGCTTAAATGAATACTTTAGAGTTCTGGTCTGAGTGTACAGAAACAAGTTTTGTAGCCCTTCCCTCCCTCCCAAAATCGCTAAATATGCATTTAGGACTGTATAAAAATATGTATGTATAAAAATAATATTAAGACAAGTATTTTAAAGTTGACATGGAATGTAAAAGTACTGCAGCTTCTATATGCAGTTTCACTCTGAGGAGATGTATACGAACACTGGTACGCAGGCTGCTTATGAAAAGCTCTTCATGCTTAGCATTTTCTAGAAGCCCGGTTTAAGTTGCCATTGCCTTGCTTGTTCAAGCAGGGGGAAGGAATAGTGATCATGTGCAAGAGAATATGAATAACTTCTAATTTAAAACCTAAATGATGACAGGACTGAGCGCATTAAAAAAAAACCCCAACAGCACAAATAAAAAAATATCTCGTAGCCAAGAACAGACCACAACCTTCCTGCAAACTCATCGTCTTGTCTTTTCTTTCTTTCTTTCTAACCAGTTACCAGTTGGGCCAAGACAACTGATGTAAATTTATCCAACTCCTTAAACGGTGTGAGCTTCATGGGAATTCTGGATGCAGGAGTGGGCAGTGGCATCCAGGGCCTTCACAACTTGAACTCTGGGACCCCGAGATGTCTCTCATTGCCTGAGTATGGGCCTGGCCAGCTGTCCGGTGCTCTAGAAGACTATCATAGCCTTAAATCAGTGGATTCTGGGATTCCAACTCTAGAAATAGGAAATCCAGAGCCTGTTCACTGCAGTGTTTTAAACGTGAAGAGAAAGCAGTCAGAACCTGAAATTGTACCTGACAGGGCTTTTCAAAGTGCGTGCACACTGCCATCCTACGTGCCTCCACATTCTCTGACTACTGAACACGACCACGCTGTGCGAAAATCTTCTACTTTCCCCAGAACTGGGTATGACACCGTCAAACTTTATAGTCCAACTTCGAAAACTCTGAATCGCAGTGATGATATCTCTGTCTGTAGTGTTTCTAGTCTTAGCACAGAACTGTCAGCAACTTTATCAGTCAGCAATGAAGACATTTTGGACTTTGTGGTCACCAGCAGCTCAAGTGCAATTGTGAATCTTGAGAGTGATGAGACGCACTTCTCGGATGTTACCCTGAATTCCAGTAAAGAGACCAATGATCAGAGCCAGCAGGAGTGTTGTCATGAGACAGATGTGGATAGTAAACGAAAAATACTGGGACCTTTTACAAACTTCTTTGCCAGGTAATGTTTCCATAAAATACGTTTATATTTTAACACTGAGATTAAGATCATAGGAAGGAAGTCTTCTGTGATATTTTACTTTGAAAGAGTTAACAACTTCCTATTTAAATTTAAATAGGTATTTACAACATATTTTGTTCTGAGTAAGTAGGCAAATATTGCTAGGGTCTAAGGTTCTGAATCCTACTCTGTATTATCTGCATGATACATAGAAACATCTTAAATCTTCTTAAAAGATTCCTTTTGCATTACAGGAAAATGAGTTCTAAACAAGTTTTTTTTTTTCCCCTCTGGACCAGGGTTTTCCTAGCTTTTCCAGTGATACTGTTTGTGATTTTGGCCAAGATGCTTAGTCTCATGTCACATATATAGGTAAATATAGGTAGGATCCATACCTGTATTGAAGAGCTTTAACATATAAGGATTCATAAGTAGTCTAGCGATGATGGAGTAGTTCATTGTAAGCATGTGAAGCTTAAAATACAAATGTTTGCTCAACACTTGTATGACTACTGTTACTATTCCATAACATCTGACATTTTTGTCACTCGCTTGTTGGAGTGAAGGCATTCAAAGCAGTTACATGACCTTCTAAACATGATGTTCCAAATGCAGATACCCAGTGAAAGTGGTGAATGACTAAAAAGTCTAGTCTGTTTTTGAGGGGTTGTTTTTATTTAAGGCCTTTGTCACATCTATTTTTTAAGATGTAATGACTGAAGTATGATAGATGTTGAAGAAACAGTTCTGAAAATAAACTTTAGACATCAATCAGAGCTGGCTGTATCTATCTAACCTGTTCTAAATGTATGATTGCTTCAGCTAATCTCTCTTTCTTCATGTAAAATTGGTTTTGTGGGAGATAAGTAGGCTGATAAAATACTTAGAAAATTGGCAGACATCATCCTTTGAAAGGCTGCCTTATTTGCGAAGCTTAAGAAAAGCAGTTTCTTTAGCTGTACTAAACTGGCTGAAGCCTTCATTGATTTTTATTCTTAGGTTAAAGTACTGTGTAGTAGAACTCTAGTCATCAGTCATGTTTGAGGTGCTGAAGCTTTTGTGGACTTCTGTTGCCATGGAACCAGACTTAATTCTGAAGCAGGAGACTTCTCAGCACTTCAAAGCATGAGCTTTTGTTTCCCATCCTGGTAGCACAATTACTAATTCAAACAGATGCTGTCCTTCAGCCTGAAGGGAGCACAGGGGAACAAGCACTTTCAGACTCTGCTCAAAGTTGGATGTTTAACCACTTCTCACCTTTACTCATCCAACAAAATAAAGCCATCTGCCAAAATTGTGTTATGCTGTGGTCTCTAGGGGTTTTGCCAGTGTTAAACAAACTGTGGTACTCACTAGACTGAGCTTTTTAACCTGAATCTTTTCAGATACATTCAATTCCAGTGAACAAAGGCTGTCCTTACTACTTTCTAAATGGGGAACAGGTAATCTTGGTTACCACATGATGTCATCACATGAATATGATGATCAAGTTCAAACTAGGTGATTGGCTTTGAAGTTCCAGGTGCTCTGCCTGTAACTTGGCCTTCAATATCTTTCATCTTAACGTCTACTTTCTGCTCTGTTTTGAGAACAAGAATTTGTCACTTTTTGTCTGTACTCTCACATCCTCCCCATGTTTTATGCATCCACTGTCTTACGCTGTTCAACCTGCTGAGTTTCACAGGTATTGAATGAGCAGGGAGCTGCTGAGGGTCCTTCTGAGCCATGGGGGTTGCTATCTGTATTTATGCTGTCAACACTGTTAAGGATCAAAACATGCTGTCGCTATTTTTTGTTGATATTTGCAATCTGCTGCCCATGGGTTTGCAGCTGCTTCCTCTAATGATCCTATACAGTCTCTGTTCACTGGAATTTCTATGGGCTTCTTGGATTCATTCCCAGGGCTTAAATGAGTACTTCAGTAAATGACCTTGGGCCCTACAATGTTTTGTTTGAAGGCTTCTAGGGGCCTTGCTACCACGCTGAGCTTGTGCTGTGTGCCAGGGTTTGTGTACAGTGTTAGGGGAGGAGGAGGCATTTGGAATAATATCTTTGAAGACCAGCTCGCTGAGGAGGTAGCTTCTGAAAGTAGTTTATAAACAAGTGCTGCAGTGGTAGGTAGAAACAAAGTCCCAGAGAGGAGCATTTTCTTAACACTTCACTCTGTCTTGAAAGGATTTTCACTTGAGGTTCATAGTCTTGCAGGTTAAGTGCATAAAACTTCCCTTTTGAAAATTAAGGATGAACTATGGCAGGAGAAAGACAAATTACTTTGGCTTTGGTCAGCGTCAATGTGGAAGAACAGGCACCCGACTGGTTTGTACATAGCCTTTCTGACTTCCAACAGCCTAATGGTGATGGGATAAGGCTCCAGTACAGGGGCTGTCAACCTTAATCTTAACGTTTAGCTTTTTGACATCTCCTCTGAGTAATGGGATATGGATTTGAACCGCTGAGAGTGAAGATGAATCAGCTTAAGTTGTTGACATTTGGTAAAAGGAGAAACATTCCTTCCTGACACAGCAGCAGTGCTTTTATTGAATCTTGTCTGGCATCTGAGAATGTGTTAGCTTCTCTGAACTTGTCAAGACCAAGTTTGCTCTGGATATGTCAGTTAAGATTTATGACTGCTGATAATATTGACAAAAATCAGATGCCTCCAGTAGCACCTAAGCTACTTAGATATCATATAATAGGTGGTTGAGAATGGAGAGTTCCAGCCCTGCCATCTTGAGCACTATAGTGAAGAGCATCTGTGAGATGCTTCCTCTGGCTTGGTTGCTGTCTCTTCAGTTGGTGGAGCCTTGGAAAGGTCTGGTTATTTCCTCAGGCTGGTACATGTCTTATTGGGTGCGGCAGGAAGATCCAAAGTGAGAAAAAGAAGCTACTTTACTGCTTGCTTACGCATAGCTTTCTTCTTGAAAGAGCTTAAGGCATCACAGATACAGTGCTAGGTGGAGTACTGATGCTCTCATAAGGCCCCGGGTTAGCACACAAAACTTTTTCCTTCTGAAAGTAGCTGTAATGCTGACTGCTGGGAAAGAAACCTGATGTTGGTTGTTTTCCAGTGTCATGTGTACTTGTGTCAGCTCTAAAAGGCCAGAGGTCTTTCATATAAAGCATGAGTTTGAATGTGTTTCCTTCATTTGAATATATTCAGGAACCTAGTTTGAGAAATAGGGTAAGCAAATTGAATGGCTGGGTGACTAAAGAGTTGGTGGCTTGTCTGTCCCTTCACCCTAGTGACCCAGAGTAATTCAAGTTAATGAGTTTTATCTTTGGACTTTGCTTCTGTATAGCACTGCTGAAACACAGACTTTATAAATGCTTGGGGTTTAAACAGCTTTGATGAGTCAGGACTGTTGTGATCTTAGTGTGGAAGTTGTACTTTTCATTTATCATTTTGGAGACTGAGAATGAGGCTTTCTATGGTTATGCACTGGGTGAACATAAGAAGGACTAGGAGTATGTGCAGTTAAATAATAAGCCATGCAGATCCCTTCCTTTTTAATGAACTACAGGAATCCAAAGTCTTTACTTAGTCTACTGCTGTGGATATTTTCTATTTTTTTCAGGAATTTGGATCCTCTTTCTTTTCAGGCTACTCCTAGAAGTTTTTCATCCGTATATGCTAAGTAGCAGATCTTGGGAAACCCCTGCAGCAAATAGGGACTGTGCATGAAATAAAGGGCCTAAGAGTAATTTTACATTTTACCACTTCCAAAGATTCTCTGTATTTGAGAGAGAGCTTCTGAAGCAGGATTTATAACCTATACCACATAGAGAATCACAGGCCTAGTCCAAACTCTGGCTTTACTTGTTGTCCTATAAGAAGAAGGGCTTAACTTTCAAAATAATACCTACTGTTTTCAGCATTAAGTCTGAAATCATGTGAATTTCACTTGTTTATATCACATATGCACACACGTGTTTTCAGGTGACTGGTCACACATAGTCTGGATTTCTGGCATTAAGAATTGGGTCCTTTGATAGTATAGGTAAGTCACCTGTGTTAATAAATAGGGCCCTTCCATAATGCTGCATTTAACTTTTAATGAGAGGACAGCTTAGTATGCTTCTCTAATTTTGGTGTTCAAAGGCAGATAGAATAATACAGAGTATTATAGTGTTGATTTCCCATTTTTGTCTTTCTGAAAAAGGGAATTCACTGACCACTGAAGGGAAGAGAAAGGATGAAAATCCTTGTGGTTGAGTTGTCTCCTCTTCTGTGCCTGTTTTATATTAAATGAAGCCTATTAAATAGTCTAGGCTGTTCAAGAGGAGACAGCCTGAGAACAGGAGTGTGTAGGAGGAGGGACAGAAAGAGCTGTGGGGGAGGATGTGAGTACACAGCTTGTAACCACCAGTCAATAAAAAACTATCTGATCTGCAGGTGTTGTTCAGAAGTTGGGCTGGGACTCCAGACACTCACCCTCTGATGGAGGGAACACACATGGACACCCGGCACAGGCTGATTCCCTGCCCTGCAGGGGAGCTGTGGTTGCCTGTCCCCCCACGTTCACTTTCCTGTTGGAGGAAAAAGAGGAATTTAGTGGAGGTTATGTCCCTCACTGCTACTTTATCTTAGTGCATATTGAGGTAATGGTTGCAAGTAATGGTCATCTAATAGGGTTATGGGGGGAAGAGGACGGCTAACAAGCTTATGTCACAGTGGCGTGGGAAGCAGCATCGGTACTGAGGATCTGAGTTAACAGATGATGCTGAAAACAAAAATTCAGCAGCTCGTGAGGTGTTCAGGTGATGGATCTTGCAGTCTTCACAGCATGGTTTTGGATGCTACTTATTTGAAAACAATGTTTTTGAAATAACTGTTATCTGTTCATGCAGATCTTCTATAGGTGCAAGGTTGGACTTGTATAAGTGTAACAGCCTTTTTGTTTTGATAAAGGTTGAAAATTGTATGATGCACTTTTCAGAGTTCCTATCCACTGATTTGGTGTGCTTTGAACTTTGTCATGTGGTCTGTTCTCCACTAGGTGTTGAACTGAAACTGTCCACATTAATTTTAATCCCTGTTTTTGCTTTATGCATGAAGTAAGGTGGCTTTTGTTTAGAATTACTGTTCTGTTAGTTCTGCCTTAAATTTTGCACTAAAGCCCTTTAGAATAAAGGGAAGTGGCTTGTGGATATAAAATCTGCTTTATTTGAAGGTCTGTTTGTGTAAAACTATTTTCAGTTACTCAGCAGCAAAACTAAGAGGCTGGCTGAGGTTATTTTTATCCTTATGGATGTTGAAGGAAAATTTGCTCAGTGGTACTTCAGAGCTCTGGGGTTGTTCTTTTAGTAATGGTACAAAATTATGCAGTAAGTGAGGACTTAATGTGGTCTAGTTATTACTTTACAGTAAGTCAGATGCATATGTTTCTTTAGAGATTGGTGGGAAGCATGACAAAAATTTCATGCTGGCTGTTGAAAGGCTTGTAGCGTGGCTAGGTGGTGTGTGTTGCTTGCAGCATTTAGCTGTAATGCTTTTTCTCCTCTTCAAAAACCCAGGAGACGAGAAGAAATACGTCAACTGCCTTACAAAGATGTTCCACAGATACTCAAGTTAGTTGATCAAGGGTAAAGGTGTTGACTGTCAGAGTCTTGTTTTCTAGCCTGCAGGTCAGGGCTGCAGATGGGTTGTAATGGAACCTTCCCCACAGTTAGTGCATTTATAATCCCTCTTAAAGTTCTTTGCATAGTCTGCTTAGCTGGGTTTTGTGCAGGGAGAGTAAAATTTCTGCCTTACTTTCTAGCCAAAAAGCTGAGAAAGAGATGGTGAGGAATAATTCTGTTAGCAGAAGTGTTTGCTACCAATAGCCATTCCTTCCCCTTCATCTCCTGTGTGAGAATGCCTTTTGGAAAGGATGTGGTTGTTCAGTTCTGTGCACTCTACCTGCTTACTTTTGAATAGAAAGAATTATTTACATTGTTGTATATAACACTTCATGAACTAATTCGGGTGAATAAAATGAAGGTCTGTTTTCATTCAGATTCATAGTTTATATGAACGTTTAGGGAACTAGTGGGTTATATGTTCTTTGTATCTTCAGCTAATTCACAAGAACTTTACTGGCATTTCCATTTGTTAAAAGAAGCTGAGGGGAATCAGATGGGCACAGGGAAGAAGGAGAATATCGGCATGAATAGGGTGGTGAGACACTGGAACAGGCTGCCCAAAGAAGTGGTAAATGCTCCATCTGTGGCAGTTTTCAGTGCCAGGTTGGACAGAGCCTTGGGTGACACAGTCCAGTGTGAGGCATACCTGCCCATGGCAGGGGGTTGGGACTAGATGACCTTAGTAAGGTCCTTTCCAGCCATAACCAATCCACTGTTATTGCCATATGATGCTCTTCCTATCTCTATCTAGTCAAAATACCATTTAATGTTCAATTGACTTTTTATTCTATCAGTCCCTTATCAGAAATATCAACTGCTGGAAGTTATTTTAAGTACAGAAATGGTTTAAAAAAAATTACTCTGGCTTTAAAAAGCACTTAATTCAGGGTTGACATTGTGAGGGGATATTGTGTATGCTTAGAGATTCTGAAAAATGCAGTGAGCAAGGTGAAATTAGCTAAACTAAACATCAAGTAACAAGAATATAATTTTAATACTGTCTCCATGTGTTCTGTAATCTGTGGGAAAGTTGGAGTCAACATTAACTTTCGTTTGTAAAAATCTTCATACAGGCTCAAAGAAGAAATGGTCTGTTAAGAGAAGTTGTATATATAGATGGATACTTGTTTAACAGGAATAGTATGTGGAGACCATGGGTTTTTTGGAGCACGAATACTTGAGTTTAAGCCTTGCTCTGGATATTAAAAGTTCTGTTAAAGAAACGTGGAGCTATTTGGCAGGAAAACCAAGCAAAATCTATGAATTCTTCTTTATGAATTGTTAAGCTCAATTTGGGTGTTAGTTCCATTGCTGTTTTAACAAGGTATCCATATCAAGCCTCTCTTTGTAGTCGGTGCCTCAAAAGTTTCCAAGTCATAACACAACCTCTTTTAGGTTTATCTAGGTAAAAGAATTACCCAGATACAGATGAAAACCTGTATCTACTTTTCCAGGTAAGTCCTCTGTTGTCCAGGATTTACCCACTACCACTGTGATTTATATTTTCCTCTGTCTCCTTTTATCCAGCTGGAATGTACCTTGCAGTAGCTTGGTGCTTTTCCCCTTGTTTTTTTCCTGTTTACCTCTCTGAGAATGGTCATCCAAGCTGAATTAAACCACCATTCAGTATCTCTGATTGTACATTGTAAGCCTCAGCACCCAGCCATCATTGTGAGTGTTCCCTGGACTTCCTCCGGTTTTTGAGCCCTCTTTTAGTCCAGGGGCACTAAACTGGATACACATCATAGTCTCATGGGTATCAGGTAAAGCTTTTAATCATTTTTGTCCTTTTGATTTACTTGTATGACCCAGTCCACATTTAATTTTAGTCTTTATTGCTGCAAGGTCTTACTGCTGACTCGGGTTCAGGTTTTTTGCTTATGATGACATTTCATGCATTCATTCAGGTTATTTTTCTTTTTTCTGTACGGTAATAGTACTTCAGATCAATGAAGAAATCTGGCTGCAGACTCTGGGAATAGAGTGTTGGGTTAGTCTGATAACACTGGGATAACTGGAATTTTTGCCAGCTAGAAAAGAACCGTTATGTGTGGGTGGTTGACCTAATAGGTTGAACTTGGACCCAGGCGTTGCTTCTGTTTGAGTCCTAACTTGCTGAAACTCCTGTTTCTGAGAACTCTGCAGCATTTACATGGTGAGTGCTATGCATCATCCATCTGCAAACTAGTTCTTGGTTTGCTACAACCTATCCGAACTAAGGCAGGATTACTGTCCAGTTTATCTTTTCCTGTCTTTAATGCTTCAGTGCAGCCAGCTCTGCTTTGTTCCCCTCTGAAATGAGAGCTGTACTCAAAGAGAAAAAAGTAAATGCATATTGTAGGCAAATAGTTTGTCAAACCCTGTTTGTTTTTTTTTTTTTTCTTCAGAAATCTAAAGAGAGATTTCCAAGTTACGCTATTGCAGCTCTCAGATATCCTGTACTGCATTTGTATTGCCCTCTCCCTTGACTGTGTGAATGTTTTTTAGACCTGCAGGTATCTGTTAGACTGTGAAATGTCTGGGTTATTTTGGGTTCTTACTGGAAGGTCAGTGGTTGGAAAACCTTGTTTATTAAATGTGATAGGGGTTTTAAAGCATGATTTCTTATTGGTTACCTCTTTCATAGGTAGGTCAACTTCTAAGCTGTCCAGCTCTACTTGTGTTTATCCATAAAACAAGCATTGTTGTTCCTTTAGCCTGACCTCTGGCAATCTCTCCGAGATAAAAATCTGCAAACCTGTTTTTTTTATGTGATTTTGGAATCTAATCTGAAACATGACTTAACTTGTTGATGAAGGTTATTCACCATAGCCGAAATACTTGCATGTTTTTGATGATATTTTGTTCTATTGTAGGTTTTTAATGTTTTATTTTGGTTTGTTTTTCTTTGGTTTAATTGGTTTCTTTTTTGGGAAGTGTAGTTGACTGAGAGGTGATGTGTGGTGGGAAGGGGGGAATTGAGAACTGACGATCACTGCATCTGGGGAGGTATTTCTAGAAACAAGTGTTATCTGGTCATGGGTACCAACTCTTGCCTTTTACCTGTGGAGAATGTAGATTGGGGATGTTCAGGAGATCTTGGGAGGTCTCCTGACAAGCATTTCTTCTCAAGTCCATCAGTTCCCTAATCGTGATTTATTTGTCAGAATTTTATTCTTCCATTAACCAGGTACTTTGTTCCTGTGATAGAATATGTTGCTGATTTTTCAGGGTTTATTTTCTGTGCTTCTGGAAATCATTTAAGTGAACAGAGTATGAATTTAGAACATCTCGAGGTGAGAATCTTATGTTTATTTGAGGGTAAGTTTTGAAGGTTACAGTTAGTAAAGGTCATTGAAGGATGGGAAGGAAACAGTACCTGTTGCCTTAATTCCGTAATGATTTCAGAATGTTTCCAAGACAGTGTTAGTAGAATTCACACCACACCAGGTAAGGAAGCTGGGCATTTTTGCTCACAGTTCAGCAAATATTTAGTAGAATTTATCTTAATAAGTTCTTTGTTTAACAGGTGCTGTGCATTAGTTAAAAAGTCTTGTTTCAGTGTAGGTTTCTGGATGCTGAAGAAGTGGTTAACTGCTCCATCCCTGGCAGTATTCAAGACCAGGTTGGACAGAGCCTTGGGTGACATGGCATAGTGTGAGGCATCCCTGCCTATGGCAGAGGGGTTGGAACTGGATGATCTTAAAGCACTTTTCAGAGCAAACCATTCTGTGATTCTGTGCCTTGTGGAATAATGTCTATGGAGTCATCCCGTAACACTGTGCTGATGACTGGGTTTACCTAGTCCTTATGATTAATACCTGCTTACTGTCAAACTCTTTAGATAAGATCTGTTATTCACTCCAGTATGATTTCTTTTGTGTAGGCTGAGGGCCTCAAGATCTTAATGCTCTCTCCTCATGTTTAGAGTTAGGAGGAAATTTCAGGGTCTTCCTCCAGAAGCAGCTGAAACAAGCTTTGACTTGTCTGTTTCTTTCCTGCTTCTGAAGAATACATGTGAGACTGATACTCACTAAAGCTGTTTTTCAAGATAATTTTGTTCTACAAAATCTGAACCTTTTGAACTTTCACTGCCCTTATTTTTCATGTGCTTTACTCGTGAGACTGGTAAGTCCTTCGAGTTGTTAACTTGCATGACACTTCCACTTGTCTTCTGGAAATAACCTTCTGAATTGAATGACTAATGAAATTTGGGTGTGAGCATGCATCCTGAGAGCAGGAAATGTAACCGTGTGGGGCGTGTTCTTAACACTTGTTACAGAATATTATTTGCAAATTAGTTCTAGGGAGATACAGGTAAAAAATTGCATCAATGTCTGCATGAGTTGAGTCAGTTTCTAGTTAATTCCTATGTGTGTTTCTTTACAGCAACTGTCTTTTTAAGAGTAAGGAACACATTCACTTGCAAATATAATCTCCAAGCTAGATCAGTGTTGAAGTCATCTACCACAGAGTGGCATCTGCCATCTCACTCTTCTTTTGCTTGCAACTATCATTCCATGCTGCATGCCAGTAGATCACATACTGTGGAACTTTGAGGAGCCATGTCAAAATAGTAACAGCAAAAGGCTTAAAAGTAATCAATTTCTGATTTTTCTGAAGAACTCACATACTCTAGTCATGAAAACTCCTAAGTCCTAAGATCCGGTACCCTTTTATTTACCAACTGATAAATATTGGGAGTTTCGGGGTAAAAAAAAAATGCTGTACATTGTCTGGAAGTCTAGTTGCAGCATGTGTGTGCACGCAAACAGGCATCAGTGGATGTACGTGTGTCTGCCTCATTCAGCTCCACCCTTTGATAGCTCCTGTGCTGGAACGCATCCTTCTTTCCTGTTGTTCAAGTGACATGTGCCAGAGGAACAGTTCCTTGATTCCAGTGGTATTGAACTTCAGCTGTATGTCAGGGGCACAGTGTTGGGCCTGCCTGGCTAGAGAAGACTTTGAGACTCTTCAGGGAGGAGGTTTAGAGCTGCTTGTCAGGTCTGGAGTAAACTGGCAACAGAAAGGATGGCAGCACTGTCTCTGCTCCTCTTGGTTAATAGGTTTGTATACTGAACTGGGGGAGTGGTGGGGAGGGATGACCTTTTGAGGATGACTTCATGTAAGTGTCTAATCTTGTGTGGGGCAAACCACAGCTGGAATGTGGAAAAAGTGGAGCAGTGCCACAGACTTGTCACACAGCAGTAGTTGCTGGCAGTTGTGTTACAGACTTTCTGTCTTTTTAGGAAGAGAACTGAACTGAGCTGGGTAAAGTTTCTGCTTTGGTGGTGATGTGGGACCTTGGTGGAAAGCACGAGCTTGAAAAAGCTTTAACAGGGGCTATGTAGATAGGTTTTGCTTGATTGCTTCTTGATGTGGGTATAATATTTCTTATTTTGAGTGATGGTTCAGCCTGACCCTGACAGCACACAAGGCTACACAAATACTGGCCATATTTGAATGTGCAGTGTGTTTCATAAAATCACAGAATGGTTTGGTTTGGGAGGGACCTTGAAGCTCATCCAGTTCCAAGCCCCTGCCATGGGCAGGGACACCTTCCACTAGACCAGGTTGCTCCAAGCCCCATCCAGCCTAGCCTTGAAACTGCCAGGAGTGGGGCAGCAACAACTTCTCTGGGCAACCTGTTCCAGTGCCTCACAGCCTCATAGTGAGTTTATCTTGGTGCTTATAGAACCAAAAGGAAGTGGTTCATAAGTTTTCTTAAAAACTGTTTTCCTGGCACTGCTGAACTTGCCTATTGGTATTAGCTTCCTCTTCCCCACAAAAAAGGCAATTGAGCAGATGAGTATACAGTAATAGTACAGTATGTGCATGTTCAAGCGGATGTATGTAAAAAATAACTCTGGAATTAGAATTAAATTCTCTTCAGGCAGGTAATTTCTCTCTACAGCTCAATTAAGGTAACAGGGTTAAACAGCTCTTTGGTGCCAGATACTGTTTTGGGGGCCTCTGCAAAAGCAATTTTCAGTTTGAAATTTGATCTCAATTTAACTTCTGAGCCTGACTTTTGTGAAACAAGCAGCTACAGAGAGTTAGTGTGAAATAGATAATACGTTCAATAGGAATTTAAATGTAACCCATGACACTTTAATGGCTCCACACTAAAATGGATGGAAATGATTTCTTTTTTGTGCTGTGGCAGCAGGAAGATGAATGCTTTTCCCATGAATTACTTGCTCTGATATGTACATATATCAGAAATCATTACTACCTTCTAAGGGAGTTGCATATTTTAAGGGTGTGTTTTCAGTCTATTAGTCTCAAGTACTGGCTTTATCAGGGCCCTGTGGTGTTGTCCTGACTTACTGTAAAGCTCTGCAGAAACCAGACCAGAGAATATTCCATAGTTTGTTTGGTTTCGGTTTGTTTTTCTCCTAAGTTTTCTAAAATCAAGTGCAAAGGGAAGAATATCTCTTCTGGTCCTTCTATGCCAGCCCAGCTCATATGTTGCTCACTTTTGGCTTATTCCAGTTGGGGCAGATAAGGGTTTAACAATGCTGTGTCCCCTCAGTCAAAGCAAGAGCAGGTTATTGTTTGAGGTTTTGTATCTGATTGTAGTAGTTTGTGGCTTCTGATAATGTTATGCCTTTTGGGAGTTCTGAGACTTTTTGGAATACATAAAGAGTATGGATGTCTGCAAAACACCAGGACTTGGGCACAGAGCAGGGGAAAAAGAGGAAAAGGAGAATAAGTTGCTCTGTACAGGATGGGAATAGTACGTTGACTGTTCTTGGCTGCTTTGAGTTCAGTATATATCTTTTAAACCTTAAAAAAAGTCAACTGGAAATCCCTGACATAGTGCAAAGAGAGCAGGAGATGCCTGGTGCCCTAGAACATACAGTGGAAATCACATACGCAGAGAAGAACTAGCTGGGCAAGTGCTATGCCATCTGCTAGAGAACCTGTAGAACAGATTGCTTATTGTGGTGCTCCCTCTCAAGTGAAAACAGATAGTTAGGACTGCAGAATTGCATTGAAAGTAAGTATGTGAGATTGACCTTTCAGGTTTAGCTCCTCTCATGCAGGCATTTGTAACAGAGAGCTATTACCCCTTATCATTCCAGTTCATCTTTATTTTGCTGTGCAGATAAAGACCTACTGCTGCTCTTAAAATCCTTCAGAGGATATAGAGGAGGTTATTGCTTTTATATGCCTTTGCAAGCGACCTGTAATGTGGATAGATACTGAGAGAAAATTGCCTGTTAGTCCTTTAATTTTCCTGTTATTGCAGAGCTAATGAACTGTGGTGAAATCCTTTTACTTGCAAAAGAGGATTTGAATATGCACAGAACTGTCACACAGGTGCCTCCTTATGGAGCTTTTTCAGGTGTCCCTGATGTAAGAATTTCTTGTTCTCTCTGAGGGCAGTATGTAATCTGGAACTTAGCTTGCTTCTGGAGTAGTAACAACCTGAAATAAAACCTTTTGCTGGAACAGTCAGCCTGTCTTGCATTGTGTACCCTATTTAACTGCAGTGGTATTGATGATGTTATTCCTGTCACATTCTCCTTTTCATTCTTAAATGTCTTATTATTGAACTTGCTTATTATTTCTCCATTTTAAATTAGTTTGACATGTATATATAAAATAATATCATGTTTGCCCCTTTTTACATTTTATTTCCCTGGTAGCATCTCAAATGGACCTATAAGTCCATCACCTCAGGTTGTTTTACATACTTGTTATGAACTTGAGCAGGGGTAAGAAGGTAATTCCATGCAGAAGCCCATATGGGTACTAAACACTCAACACAGAATGGGTTCATTACAGTGCCAGGGTGAAGGAATTGCTGGTGAAAAGAAACCAAATTCAGCTGAAATACCTTTTTCAGAAGTTGGTTTTATAATGTTCTCTTTTCACCAGCACTAGCAGTTGTAGTGATAGCAGTGTAGTCAAGCTTGTTGATTAGTCTCCTAGTTAGCTTTTACCTCTCCGAGTAGCATTGAAGCTGTAATGATGAGCTATAGGAGAGCTTCATAATACTGAAATGGAGTAGGCCAGTTATAAAGACAAAGTAAATCTTTAGGTTTGATGCAGTAATTTACCTGTAGAATTATAATTTCATGCTTTGGAAGAAGTGGTAAGAGGGAAAACATGGCAGTATGTTCTAACGTTTTCCATACTCATAGAATCGTAGGTTAGGCTTGGAAAGGCCCATAGGTTCATCTAGTTCCAACCCCCCTGCCAGGGGCAGGGATACCTCCCGCTAAACCGTGCCACTCAAGGCTCTGTCCAACCTGGCCTTGAACACCGCCAGTGATGAAGCATTCACACATTCCCTGGGCAACCCATTCCAGTGCCTCACCACACTTACAGTAAAGAATTCCTTCCTTATATCCAATCTGAACTTCCCTTGTTTAAGTTTGAACCTGTTACCCCTTGTCCTCTCACTACAGTCCCTACTGAAGAGTCCCTCCCCAGCATCCTTATAAGCCCCCTTCGGATAATGGAAAGCTGCTAGGAGGTCTCCATGCAGCCTTCTCTTCTCCAGGCTGTACAATCTCAACTTTCTCATCCTGTCTTCATAGGGGAGGTGCTCCAGTCCCCTGATCATCCTCGTGGCCCTCCTCTGGAATTGATCCAACAGTTCCATGTCCTTTTTACATTGAGGACACCAGAACAGCACGCAACACTCCAAGTGAGGTCTCACGAGAGCAGAGTAGAGGGGCAGGATCACGTCCCTCGACCTGATGGTCACACTCCTTTTGATGCAGCCCAGGATACGGCTGGCTTTCTGGGCTGCAGACACACACTGCAGCCAGCTCATGTTTGTTTTCTCATCAATCAACACCCCCAAGTCCTTCTTCTCAGGGCTGCTCTGAATCTCTTCTCTGCCCAACCTGTAGCTGTGCCT
>JASSUY010022248.1:0-14901 GCA_032466535.1 Forpus xanthops
CCATTTCCCCGGGACTGGGGAAGAAAGAGGGGGGGGTGTGCAGAACTGTTTGAGGGGGGCCTCAAACCACGACAAGTTCATTGAAAATCTGGCTCAGGTACACAAGCTAAGAATATTAGAAATTAAGTGAAATTGCCTACTGTCTCATTTTGCTCCTTGATGAATGACACCATGGAAATTTCACTCTTCACTAGCGGAAAGAAACACGTTATAAAACAGACCTAGGTTTTGTGCTATGCACTGGACCTGAAACTAAGCTTCCCAGGAATTAATTTAAACCTGAGTTGAATGTACAGTCTTAACATGTGGTCATAAATGAGGTTTACTATTTTTTCCACTTCAGCTGGAAAAAGGAAATTTCATACAGAGTATATCATGGCAGACATTTTTCATCAAAAATTTTCTTGCGATTAAAGCAAAATAAATCAATTATATCTTACCTACTCACCTTGAAATGTCACCACTTGGAATTTAAAATTCTAGAACATAACTGAGTGACTCCAAATGACTTCTGACATTGAGATTAATAATAATCATAGTATCTCCCTGTAAAAATATGGAGTCATTACAGAAGAAGATAATCAAGTTCTTATTGAAATACACAGATACCATGATTTCAGTTTTACTGTAATTTACTTAATTTGATATTAAAACATTAAAACCCCTTCATGTGGACTATCTAAAAGAACCAAGTTAGAGAGTACTGGAATCTTAACAACCCCACAAAGGTATATGCCTTGAGGAAGAATAGAAAGAAGGCTTTCGAAGAAAACAGCCAAATTACAAGCATTCTCAATCATCCCCTATTACAGACAAATTTCTTGAAAGCAAACCAGACCAAATAATCCTGTTCCTGGCACAACACACTAAATCAGAAGAAAAGAAAGCTGAGAGAGAGAAGACTCAAGTACAGTAAAGTGCACAATGGCATTCTAAATTTTGACAGGATCTGGAAGTAATGTATTTCATTGCCTACATTAAGATGATTGCAGCTTTCCAGTTTCACAAGTTTAACAAAACACAAGCCTCTCGTTATGGTAAATAAAAGAACTTAAAAGTATGAACTGCACCTGGCTCACATAACACTAACTTCTGCTTTACTGTATAGGTGACTGGAAAAAAATCACCAGCATGGTATCCTAAGTAGTTCAATATTTCATCCTTTATCAGAGTAGACATGCTGAGAAAAGAAAGAGGCTGTACTAACTTGAAAGAAAATGATAATCAGAACTAAATAGCTTCATATGATATAGGTAGCCTTCTCACAGTTTTAAATTATAATTTCTCACAAAGTATCTGTTTAAGCTTAGAAGACACATATGAAACCTGAAGCGAAAAAGAATCAGAAAGTTGCATATCATGCTAAAAAAAAAATAAAAGTTATAAAACATCTTGAAAGCTTTTGACATATTCTTATGATGACACAGATTAAGTCTTTGATCAATGTAAAAACTTTTAACAATTCTGTATTAACTGTTAGCGTAAACCAAAAATATTTAAACACAAGTTTAATATTTTCCCCATTTTACTAAAATGAGGATTCAGGATGATTTTTTTAAGTTAATTAATAGCAAATCTTATTACTTCAGTAGTTACACAATGATTCCTTTTTATTTACATGACCACTACTACAGTTTTCCAATTACAAGTTATACATAAAATTTCCTTTTAGTTAACCTCAAATAAATTCTATTTAACAGTTCTACTCCTGCTTTGACCCCAAATTTACTGACAAGTACAAAAAAATACAACTAACACAGGGTATTTCTCAGCAAAGAATGCAATTACACAAAGGAAACAGGTGTATACTGCTATTTAAATTTTCACAAATCCTTGCTTTACCTTGCATTCTCAGCTAGTACCTCTGCACATTTTTCATTTTTGTCTTACAGAATGGCATCTGACAAACATCACAAAGCTATAAATGCATGATAATAACAATACAGATTAGAGAGGTGGAATGGGACTACTGATTTGGTAAAAGCAGCCACAGAATATTCTTCTGGTAAGGCAGATATATGATAGGATGACTGACCCCAAACATCTAATCATTTTTACACAAGCCACTCTGTTTCTCAGCCTACTAAGTCTCAATTGGAAATTAAAGTCTGAAAACATAGCTCTGAAAACTGAGGTTAATTACTGCTTCAAAAGACAGTAAACTTCATCAGCTGGACCTGGGGATTAGACAAAGTGCTTGGCTCTTTTTGTGTGGACCCCTACAGAGTTCAGAATTTACCCTTAATCTCATAACAAACAATTTTATATGCTTAGGTTCATTGTGGTTTTCACTGGTCTACCTTATAAATGCTAGAACTCCATTCCTAAGATTGGGTATATCAGGAAAAATGCCCACCAGCATAAAACAGAACAAATTTTAGCCATCAAATACCTTAAGTTAAAACATGTTTGTTATCTATTTATTATTAATGCTCTTGTGACTGTTAATTAATATTAACAGTTGTTTCACTCCTGTATGAAGATCTTGGTATTTTATTTTTAAAAGTACAAAAAGGGGTATACAATGTTTTAGCAGTGCACTGGAAATATACTCTTGTGCCCTGAAATTAAGATATTGATTATGTATGTTATTTTTCCTACCTTCAGCATCTCTGGATTTTTTTTTGTTTCATAGTCCAGAAGGGACATTAGAGAGCTCAGATATAGAACAACAGAATTTTTGTTTATTTTGACCTGCTGCATGAAGGATTATATTATTATGCATGTGCATTATTATTACCTACTCTATTGTTGACTATTACTTCAAGAAAAAGAGCATTCTTAGTTTAAAAATCTTGAGATTTTCTTTATTAAAGTAATATTCTATTCCCCTTTTCAATAGACACTACTAAATTACTTTATTTATGCAGAGAATATAGTGACGATTGTTGCTAATAAAACAAACGAAGAGGGGAAGAGCCACTTCATATTGATGGCACCTTAAAATAGTAAATTGTTCCTTTCATACACAATATTCATACTCAGGAGGTCTCACAAACATATTGACGTGTTACAGAAAAGCCTGCCCTAAAACTGCACTTACACTGAATTGAGAAGACTAGTACACATGGTATTACACATGGAATTGAGAAGACTGGTACACACAGCACTCAGGACGCCTCACAGGCCTTTTACAGAAAATACTGCCCTACGACTGCACCTATTTAACACTGAATTGAGAAGACTAGTACATATGGCATTTGAGTCTCTTTCTCCAGATATCTGAAAATGCCCACAGCTCTTGTGGAATACACTGTCTTAGGCAGCCCAAGCTATTGCAAGGCACCCTTAACCCCACTTCCTTGTGCCAGTACTAATATTCCTACAACCATATGGATCAAAAAACTTCTGGTTAGTTTTCAGACAGATTTAATAAAAGACTAATTTTCAGCTGGGAAATTAATTCCAGTTTGCTAACCCTCGTCAGTGTACAGCAGTGAGAAGAGTACTTCCAGCACAAGGGAAGGGGTGGGACTGCCACTCTCAGTATCAGCCCACATTTCTGGCTGTCTGAAGTGACTGTGGTGTAACAGCACTCCACATCTCTCAAGGTAGATTAAATGCACTTTTGCATTCAGGAGGAATAACAAACTGCTGTTTCCCCACTGAGATCAGTGCCTGACTAAATCAGCATTCCTCTTCTCTGCTACCCATTGCAAAGCAAATAGGTAATTTCAAAGGTTTAAACTAATCTGTCTGACTTCATGCTGGAAAAGGAGTGGAGTGCTATGGCTGGAGCTGATCTCAGCTGAGAGGCTGCATCAAGCAAAAGGTTATATGCTTGTCACTTGCCCAAGAAAGATGCTTGACTGGGCATGTTAAGAAGAAGCTCACCAAGGCACGGCCTCCAGCTGGGACCTGTGAGAAGGGAAGCTTTTGGGGGGGCTTTTCTTTCAAGAACAGCATAAGGAACAGATTTCTGAAAAGGAGATAGACTGTTGCTATTCCATCTATGGATTCTGTAGAAGTTGAATACCCACCATCAAAGGTTGTGTTCCTCCTGTGGCTGTGATGAATTTTAGAAATTCATAATATTCATTAAAGTAATACAGTTATGACTGTGAATTTGTATTGCTAGTTGAGATTTAGCACTGATGTGGAACAGCCTAGGAGGCACAGACTTCCATTACTTTAAATGCCAGCATTAAGGTATATTCAGTGCTCGCTGAATATGGAGTGCATTTCTACTGTGTGGAGTAAAGCGTGATTTTTTTCCAAAAGAAACAGAAGGAACAGCAGTGCCCCCAATAGGATTCAGGCAGATATTTTTAAATTGGAGTTAGCTGCCTGAGAGGGCGTAGCATCAATACAGAGTTAAAGTGATATACATTTGTATCTGTCATAAGTTATTAATAAGGTAAGTGGTATAGAGTCCCTCCTGGGGAAAGCTAGAAAAAGGTATTCTCCGGAGTTTTTGTTCCTGCAGGCAGAGTACAGGCTACTTTCAAGAAAGACATAGTTTTTTTTTGGTTTTTTTTTTTTGTTTGCTTCACATATGGAAAAGAAACGTCAGCACAGTTAAAATCTCCTCTTGAGGGCGATCTCAGCTGGAAAGTTGCCAGTGTCACTAGAGCCTCAAAAACTGAATGTACTATAAATAATTCCTCACCAAAAAAATGTGTATTGTCATTTATCTGCGGGTTATTTAAACTGCAGTTAAAATTTCACATAATCTTAGACATGGCTCTACTGCGATGCTGTTAACCTTCAAAATCCATGTGATCTGATAAAGGACTTATAGGTAACATCTTAAATCCCTCTAATCTTTTATACAGTTATGTTCTCAGACTATGTTTTCCTTCAAAACTTAACTCTACTTTGAAGCAATTCAACTGTATGTTTCTTTTGCTGATTTTGTTTAATTATCTGGATATCATCTTTTCTTCAATCTTGAAAATACCAAATCCTTACCTAAATTATTTCTCTTAATATGACCAGTGAAAGAATTCTCTTCTGCCCTCTATGTCATTTTTCAAAACCTTAAGAAAACTCTGTAGCTAGAATAATCTTCCTCTCAAATCTTAATGTGAAATGTTTCCTCTATGGCCATTATTCCACATTTTCCTTCTCCTATTAATTTTTTTTCCAAATTTCCATTCACACATCGATAACCTTTAATCACCTTGCTGGCCTGTCCCAACCTTGTATAAAGAACCCCAATTTACCCTTAAAAACAGTCCTATCCCTTTACTTCATAAGCCTCTATATTCCATCATTATATTAGATTAAATTAATAAAAAGCAGTATTATCTTGTATAAGGGTGTATATAACAAATGGTAGCAGTTTTTGCCAGTGTAAAGATTATTGTGCATATACTATGTATTACACTTCCACAAAATGCAAGAGAAGGGTAGCAGGGAAGAAGTCTTCCTGCATGGTGCTGGTTACAGTACTGTGTAACCACTCTCTGGAGGAAAAGCAGACTGCTTCCTTTCTAGAGGACATGAGTGCTCTGTGCAGCAAAGCTTCAGGGCACAGAGTAGGGCAGGTAGAGACAGACAATACTGAAATGGGCCAAAACCAAGTAAACTGCAAGCCTTTGAGAAGGGATGCACTATCAACAGTGACCAGGTTTCTTTCTAGCCTGAAAAGTTGCCGGAAAGCTACCTAAAGGCACGGAAAGCTACCTAAGAACACAAAAGGATGTTTTAGCTGAGGGATAATTCAGCTGAGAAGACACTGAAAGTAAGGAATTCATAGTGAAGGAAGCAGAAAAAGACCACCACACCATCACACATTAACCAAAAAGTAATTTTTTAGTTTAGGTACTCGTTTCATCTGTCTCAGGAGGAATGAATTTTCTATATCTTAATAGCTACCTTATTCTAGCTTATTAGTTTGTGCTCTAATACACTTCACTTTAAAGGCTGGGAGCTGTTTGATGTCTTTTGTTATGTTCACTTCAAAGAAACAGGTGAGGAAAAGAAAAAGGAAAAGGTGGGGATAGTTCCACTACAAGGCACTGTGTGACTGAAGGTCCTATCACATGGGGGAGAGAAGAAACCAGAAAGATGTTAATACTGGATGTATTCTTGATGCACCAGAGCTAATAGGTTCAGTCTTCCAGCTGGAGAAAGCCAGAAAGGTAAGGAAAAAGAAAAGCTAATCCCACTTCTTGTAAACTAGAACGTAAATGCAGCAGTAGGTAGAACAAAGAGGACTTGAGCGACTGAGTAACAGTAATGGTACAACAGCTTTATTCAAGCTTTTAAAGGAAGGATTTCATTTACTAATAACTGAGATGGGTGGCATTAGCAGCAACTTAGGCAGAGTCATTCAAACAATAGTGAAAAATAACTTCTAGGTGAGAGATGCATAAGCAAAATATTGCAAGATTCCTCCTGAAACACTTTTGCTAGACAGATGTAAGCTCCACAGCAGTTGACTTTCTCTAGGTTGACGGTTACAGTAGCGCTTGAGAAATCCCATCTTCTCAATCCCCTAACAGTCCTGTGTATTAACAAATGTTTGGCTCTAGCATTTTACCAAAACACCCATGTGTCTCTCCTTTCTGGCTTTAACTTACAATACTCTTTCAGATTACCTCTTTCCAGGAATAGCTTCCCCATATATAAAGCTAACTTTGCCCTTCCTTCACAGGTAGCTACCTACCCTCTCTTGGTTTACTGTGTTGCCTCTTTCCTTTTTCCCTTCTGAGACAGTGGACATCAAAAACATAAGTTTTCCTCTTCTTTTTTGGACTATGTCTGCACTTCTTTTCATTCTACCTCCATTTTACACCACTAAACACAATCCAAAATCTTTATTTCACTGATGTCTATTTTCCATCCTTTCTCCTCTTACCACATTGATAATTCATGATTCTATTCTACTTCTTGCTTCACCATGTACATCCTTTTACCAGCTCTTCCCACCTCAGCTCTCTTTTGTAGATTCATTTTCCTTGAGAGTGGAAGCAAAAAGAGAGCATGTAAGCACCTTTGAGGGATGAATAGTGTATACTTACATTCATTTATAGTCATCATGCTGCACAGATATGTCTTACATATTCTAAATTTTCCAATTGTACAAAATTGCATCCAGCTTATCAAAATCTTCTAGACGGGGATTCCTGTGCCCCAACTCTTTAAATATCTGATTGCCTCTCCACAGCTTCCTCATTCTCTTTGCCTGGCTACAGCCCAGTATTACAGGAAAATGCTGCATAATGAGTGATAGAGGTTTCAAATGAAAACATGCAAATCATGCACAATATGTCTAAATATGCTTATGCAGGCCAGATGCAATCTGCAGCTGCAGCACAATCCTGTTTATATTCTTGATGCGTAGAGTTTACAGTCAAAAAGTTCAGCAATATTCTCAAAATGTAACATGGACTTCACTATGTCCTCATCAAGAATCCCTTCACAGCCTGCATAGCTGTCTTGTGTAGAAATAGTAAACAATTTTAAATGAAATACAAATGTTCCACTTCGGAGATCAGTGTGCTCTGAGTCAGTATGAAACTAACGATGCTTTATTTAGAGGCTATTTACACACATAGTTTGAACAAAAATAAAATAGTCTCTGGAAGGTAAAGGACTATGAAGCTGTTCCTGTCCGCATGGTGTTTTCCACACTACACAAGCAGCAGCTATAAAGCAACTTTAGAGAAGAGTGTTACATCTCTTGGAAGGATCAAGATGGTACAGTCAGCTCAGAAAAGTGATATATTGCCTTAGTGAATATCTGTTTAGCTCTAAAGTGGTAAGACTTTGTCTTTCCAAGGTGAAATACAGGAACCCTTTCATCTAAGCCATCCTCAGGGTCAGTACACTCAGAAGACCAATCCTTGATTCACTGCTGACCAACTACTTGGAGGGCAGAACACTGTTCAGCCCTCCACATTTTTTTCCTCCGATGTGATGCCACTCTGACCGCAGTATCCTTGAGTTTCAGATAGCTCTTTTAATGTTATTTCTTGCCACATATTTCCTTAAAGGCTATAGTGAATCTTGCATTTCTTCTAGGCCCACTCTATCATCCACAGGCTTCCTTAAAACTGACTTTGCAATGGTCTGTTTCTCTAAATATGTACATTTTTAAAGAAGTAGTATCTTTGCTTCTTCAGGAGTCACACCACTCACTCACTCCTGCTCATATAGATACTTAAAATCAACTGAACTGCTTTAAAATAGTCTAGCCTTTATTTTGCTGATTGGGGCAGTTTTTTCTCCTTTTGTAAGATCAAATGGAATAAAACAGTAATGTAAAGCACATAGCACTAATTACAATTTTCTAGCTTTGAAGGTGCATATGACATAAAAATCGAAGTAACTACTTAATCAATCAAGTCATGAGATTAGTATTTTAGGCCTTTTGCTTGACAAAATAAAATCAATTAGATGTCTGGAAAATTTTTAAATATACCTTTATTTTAAAAAATGTATGTTCATAAAGGACACAAACAAGACTGATATATATATTTAATTTAAAGTCTTGAATGATAAATCTTATTAAAATATTAAAGAATCTGCTCCTGAGAGATCAGAAACTATCATCTAGAAATTAATTTCTATTAAAGATAGGATTTTGTGTTTACAAAAAGCGTCATGTGTACCACCTGTGACAGCTCATTTCTCCACTTACAGCAAGGAACTAGGAAAGTAAACTTTCACAGGAAAAAAATGAAGTGGCCAGTAGGCTGCCCATTGCATAACATGGAGGCATATTAAACTGCATTTCTGTAATGGTCAAACCATAAAGACAAAAAATGTGTTTGTATGAACTTTCACTTCTGGCATTCATTCACTATTAAAACATAACGCCATATATGATCCAGTACACACAGAAACAGGAGGCAAGTGAAAACTTTTTAAGGCTGCACCACATGAAATGTTGCAATAATAAAGGGGTTAAGCGATATGCACATTAAGACTAATTCTAGTATTCTCTTTTTATTAAAACTGGGTCACTGTCAAAAAACTGCTGATGTTAGGATTTGTTGTCATGAATATTAACAGCAACACTACCAGAATATGCAAGTCATAATAGGCTAGGCACATAGAAAATTTTATGAATGATGGTAACATTTGAAGCTCACTGTAATGTTACTAAATATGCCCTCTAACTGATGCTATATTTAGCATCAGTTAAACTTCCTCGGTATCAAACCCGCTGGTTCTCATGAAACTAGAAAGCAGAGGTAGTTTAAGTTCAACAGAGCATGCTACTGCTAAGATTCAGTGGCTTTGCTCATTCACTGTAAGGTTCTTGTGTGAACAAAACAGCTCAAAATACAGTGAAGAGTTTGCATGACCATTAGGTGGATTTCTTCATGGTTCTCACAATTTGAACATTTAATGATACATTCAAGAAAGAAAAATAAAAATCAGTGGAATCAAGTATTCTAACTTGTAATTTAATAAAAAAGCATATTCACAGATTTTCAAAAAGATTAGTGATTATTTGTCTGTAAGGATTATGCTATTATAAACAACTTTAAAACATGAAAGAAGGAGGAATTGATAAGTTTTGTTACAGCTGTAAAATATACATTAAAAAGTTCTATCTATAAATACCATTTGGCATAAGGATGTCTGGTAAATCTGGTAAACTTCAAATTTCTTCAAATCATGTTACATTTTGAGTCCTCTATATTTCTTTTGTACTATCAAAAAACCTCCAAGATCTTTTAATTTCCACAAAGCACAATAAAAGGGAGCTTGCAGTTTACCAGACAATGTATTGTAGAAGGTGACAACACAATAGAAAGCATGTACCTGCTACTTCTGCTTTGAATCTGCCCTGTAACTCTGTCAAGAATGGCGCTCCAGGAAAAGAGAAACGTCATAATGGATCTCAGATCTGCTTCTCATCTTTTCCCACCTTGCTTCTTTCATCACATTGCCAATATCCAATGCAATCTGTGTCTGTGAACTAAAATTTCCATCTGATTTAAATAATCAACTACATCTTATCTGCAGGCTGATTGTGATCATAAATGGCATTATAGGTATTAACACATCACTCATCTTGGCCTTTTCTCCAAAATTCCAGAGAAAATTTTTTTTAAATATAGTATGATCCTCTTACTGCTAAGGTCTGGAGAATAGTTTCTGTTAAAAAAAAAAAAGCTATCACATGATACAAATTCTAAAAAGGATGAAATAAGGTAAAATTACTCTGCATATGGAATTTCTGGCACAGTTTTTATCTTATTCCATTCCACTGGATACATAGTCAAGACTATATGGTCTCCGAACAGAATATCTATAGTTCTGTAGGCAGTGTCAAGGACACGAAAAGCTCAGATACAGTTGTTTAAGGATTTCTAATGATATTTATGCGTTGTTCAGCATCTACAGGATTTGTGTGTGTTTGTGTCCATCTTCATTTCCAGAAGCAAGAAAAAGCTATTTATGATGGATAGAAAGGCATGAGGCTTCCAGATGATAGTTACTTCCACTTACATCCATTTTCTATTTAAGGCAGGTGAGGAGAAAGGTACGGGCAAGATGAACACAATGTTTTCTAAACCTCACTTTCTAAAATTGAGAAAGGAGATCAGAAAAATAACTTTTGGTTCTATTCTGACTTGGGAATAGAAACTTAGCAGAAGTTTCCTCTTGGCTCCTTGCAATGACACTGATTGCCAGACAGCAGGCCACAGAACTGTTTTTGTGAAACCAAAGTAGGTACAGAAGTTAGGTGATTTAAAGCTTCTTCAGGCTGGTCATGGACATCCAAAAAACCAGTCAGAATTACTGGCTATAATGTAGTTGGTATGAAGCACAAATAAAAGTTTTAAAGCTTTCTTGATTGCTTTATAGTCCACACAGGGATGTGTACTATGGTGGCTACAATCAACCAGACCAATGTACACCTATGCTACGCTATGACCACAACTTCTACTGCAACAAAGGCTGAAAAAGGCCTTGACCTCTTGGATGAATGATTTCATTAAGACAAAAGGCAAAATCCTGTGATTTCTATTGTATGGAATGCTTCTAACACTGGTCAAATGAGAAAGGAGAAACATACAGAAAATAAATAATGAAATAAAACCAAAAGCTGAAAGGAAAAAGGCATAGATATACAACAGTGTCAGAGATTTAGTAAATTATTCAAAACAGAAGCAAAATATGTTAAGCAAAGAACAGCAGGTAGCACAATCTATGTGATGTTACTAACTACAGTGCACTTCAGAAATCCAAAGTAATACCACCTGTGTTCTCTTCTTTTCTTGAAAAAAAACATTTGAAAATAATTACATATTCACAGTAACATATACTACCATTTTAACACAATTGAAAAGTCTAATGACTACCATATGCCTTTGCACAGTCCAGTTCTTGGATTTTACCCAGCAATATACATAACTGCCATTTGAAGGTGCATATAGGCTAATCCTGCACATGCATGCTGCCAGTGCCATGTAAAATGCATGCACACTCAACAGTGCCAAAAAATGGAGGCTTAGCCCATAAGTTTTATCAGGAATTAGATTCTCAGGAATTGAGTATGCTTAACACAAATTGACAGAATTGGGTTTCCTGCAAAAAGTAATTATGGCTGCCATATTCTCCTAAAAACCAGGGGCTTCTCTTTTTATGTTACAGCCTAGAGATTAGGTTATATTCATCCAAGTAGTGAGAGACTGAGCTTGAAATCCCTCTTTTGCCATAGGCAATGTAAATCTACATTACTGACTACAGGGAAGATAGACTAAAAACCACTACTTTGCAAAAGAGATTGTCATTTATTAAACCACTTTAGCTTGATCAAATTCATCACACACTCAATGTCCATCAATGAAATTGCAACAGCATGCTTACTAGTGTACTTAACATAATGTGAATGTGTTTTACTGCTTCTGCACTATATAATTTCTCATTCTGTCCTCACACGGAACTTTGAGTAAATAGTCAGCATTTTGGAAGACTAAGGATGAAAAATAATCTATGGAAAAACACATCAAAAAACTTCTGTTTACCCATAAATAATTCCAGCTAATTTTACAGCCATTATGTTGTCCATAAGTACAGAAATGCAAAAATGTGCACTCATCTGTTTTATCAAACTTCCCTTTTTAAAAAAAATGAGTAAGAAGAAAAAAAAAAAGAAACTAAGAAAGGGCGTTCAAGGCTCAATGTATTTGCAGTAAGACATCATTTATCTTCATTAAATGTATGCTGGAGCTAGCAGAAATGTCTTAGCTGTTTTCTGATGAACCAAGACTATGAAGGTATCTAGCCAGTCATTGCAAGCAGCCAGAACCAGGAACAAGAAGGAAAATAAGGAAATAATGTTAAGCAGGAAAAGAGTGGGATGAAATGGTCTTGAGACTGATTTTTGACCTTTTGCTAATAAAACAAATACTACACAATATGACTTTCAACTCCACTAACATCTGTGACATATAGCATTGCCTCACAAAGTCACCAAAATACTGACTGCTAGAGGATGAGGAGATATGTCTGGGAAGTATCACTCCATATTGGGCTCATCTCTTCTAGTCCTTGTTGGAAATGTACTACTGTTTATATTAGGTACAGAACATTAGGCTAGATAAATCTTTCATCTGTTCCAATACAGAATTTGTTTGTGTTCTTTCACAATAGCTTAGTTAATTAAGTGAAGGGAAGACATATATATTGATTGGTTCTGTCAGATGGAAGTTGTACGGTTTCTTACTGACTGACAACAAACTTTTCCTACTAGTGAAAATCAATAGTGCAAGGAGTTTAGGTGAGAAAAGTAGATGATGGTATAAATGTATGAACTGATACCCAATTGGTATTAACAACATTTTTTTTTTTCAGTTATAAATGACATACACCAGCCTCTGAAAATTTAAGGAAAGACACAATTTAGGTCAGAGTATAGTCCACAGTGTTGATGTTTTATGTCTCCAAATAGCATAAGGAGTCTCATGTTCATAAGAGCCACCTAATACGGATTGTTTAATGATTTTTTTTTTTTTTCAATCTTTTTTAAACAAAGTTTTAGCTAAATTTTTCATGGGAAGGAAGATTTCAGTTTGGTGTGTGAATTTGTTGGTTTTCCTCTGAAAATCATTAGAACTGATGAACTTGAAAAAACTTGTGCTTAAAATTGATACTAGTCTTGCACAACCTATTATTACTTAATAATATATTGTGTCAGAAAAAATCAAATAGTTACTAAGATAAAATGCTTAAAAAAAACAAACCAAACTGAAAAACTTAAATCCCACAAAAGAAACAGCAACAATAAAAAGCAGGTAAACAAGGAGACTATCAGTATGAAAAAGAAATATTCTTGAATGATCAATAAAACAATGTAAAAAATGTAATTATACAAGATACAAAATTATATTAATAAATACATCTCTGTAATGGGTTGGCCCTGGCTGGAGACCAGATGCCCAACAAAGCTGCTTTATCATTCTCCTCCCCCCCCTTTAAAAGGACATGGGGAAAAAAAATGTAAAAGGCTCATGAATCCAGATAAGGACAGGGAGATCTCTTGCCCATGAAAGTAACTGGTGAAATTGAATCAACTAGAGGAAAAGTATTCAATTTATAACCAATCTAATCAGAGTAGGGTAATGAGAAATAAAACCAAATCTGAAAAACCCTTCCACCCACTTCTCATTCTTCCTGGTCTTAACTTTACTCTTGATTTACCCCACATCCTCCCATCACATCAGCACAGGGGGATAAGAAATGGTGGTCATCGTTATGATCAGTTCATCAAATGTTTTCTCTGACGCTTCTTCCTCCTCAGGGGAGGACTCATTATACTCTTCCCCTGCTCTAGCATGGGGTTCCTCCCATTGGAGACAAACACTGCTAGCAAATCTGCTCCAGGATGGGCTATTCTCTCTACAGGGCCACAGGTCCTGCCAAAAGTCTGCTCCAGCATGGGCTTCCCATGGGGTCACAGCTTCGTTCAGGCATCCCCTTGCCCCAGCATGGGGACCTCCATGGGCTGCAGGTGGATATCTGCTCCACCATGGACCTCTATGGGCCTGCCTCATCATGATCTGCACAATGGGCTGCAGGGGTATCTCTGGTTTGGTACCTGAAGTACATCTTCCCCTGGTTCCTTACTGACCTGGGTGTCTGCAGAGTTTCTGCTTTCACGTATTCTCATGCCTTTCTCTTGGCTTCTGTTGCAAAATCTTTCTTTTCCCCTGTCTTACGCATGTTATCCCAGAGGCACTATCACTGTCACTGATGGCCTCAGCCTTGGCCAGTGGTGGGTCTGTCTTGGATACATCTGGCATTGGGTCTGTTGGATGCAGGTGAAACTTCTGGCAGCTTCTCACAGAAGCCAGCTCCACAGTCCCTGCTACCAAAATCTTGCCAAAAAAAGCCAATACGTTTAACAAAATTCATGCTACTTAATATGAGATAAGAGTGGTAGGCTAAACCCATGTCACGTTACTGTGCCCAAATGCTATCCTGCTTAAGAGCTACAGCGTGACACTGTCAGACAGTAATCTAAGTCCATTCCCTAAATCCCACAAATATACCATTAAAAAAGAGTTGCCTGTGATCCACACGAGGTAATATATTTCCCATCTCACTCTTAGCTCCTCAGAAGGGAAAATCCTGAGACCTAATTATCTGATGGTTGTCCAAACCTTTGGAACCATTCAGCAAGGGATTCAGGGCAGTGCGAGGTTCAATGCTCCTGGTCAGCAGCTCCATTGCTGGACAGTTCCCCAGCCTGGCTGGAAACAGCCCTGCCCTGAGAGATTTACTGGGCCACTAGTGGTACCCAGACCTTTTGCCATTTCATCTTTTGCCATTTCACCTTTTGCCATTTCACCTTTCATATGCATTCTATTTTAACTATTAATAGCTACAGTTATACTCTTTTCCTTATTGAGGAGGAAAAAACCAAACAAACAAAAACAACAGCAACAAAAAACTAACAAAAAAAAAAAAAAAAAAAAAAAAAATAATTGA
>JASSUY010022249.1:0-38957 GCA_032466535.1 Forpus xanthops
TGTTATACCTTAGTTACTAAACTGTTCTTATCTCAACCTGTGGGGGTTGCATTCTTTTGATTCTCCTTCCCATCTCCCCATGACTGGGGAAGAAAGAGGGGGGAGTGAGCGAGCAGAACTGTTTGAGGGCCTCAAACCATGACATTGGGGAATATAATTTCTACCTCCTCTTTAGTCTTTTCTTCTTTACCTTTTTCTGTTTTAGGGAGATGGTTTACAGTTTGTGAGATTTTTGTGTTTGTAAGTATGCTTTTGTGCTCTCCTATGGGTCCAACCTTCTTGCTACTGTGGCTTCCTACCCATGAGACCCCAGCCACACTTGGACATATTTACAACATGGCAGAGTGGAGCTGAGCTGCCAGTGAAGGGCATCACCTCAAGTCCTCTTTTGGACTTGTCTGCAGTGGCAGCAGGGCAGGAAGGCATGACATCATCTGGGGATGCCATGGGCTGTCAGCCTCAGGTCTGCCTTCCAGACGCACAGGTTAGGATGTGCATGGCAGATTTCCTTGTCTTCCTAATATCTGTTTAAGGATTCATCACTGATACCGATATTGAGCATGGTGAAATTGTATTGTGTTAGCAAATTGACTAACAGTTTTACTTAGTGCTTTGACAGTGAAGAAAGGGAGTATAAGGGAACAGATTGAGGGGAATTTCCCCAAAGAGCAAGTCAGCTGGAAAAGTTGTGGAAGAGGGGTTCTTAACACACACCCCTGTGCGGAAGTGTGCCTGGCTAGCGGAAATCTTAACCACCAGTGACTCGGTATTTTCGGGCATAGTGCCAAATGTGTCCTACCTGGGCTAATTGAGTAGGCCTGCTCTGTTCTGCTGAAAGCTTTGGAAAACCTGCCCCAGCTTTGAGGTACCAGAGGCTTTTAAAACCAAGGCCCTTTTGTGATTACAGACTATGTCCAGTGCCTTTCTCTTTGGGGTGTTTCTCTTTGAGAAGCCAGAGGTTTCTTCCACAGTACGAACCAGGCAGCCTTGTTTGCTTCTGTTTGTGTGAAGGTTCAGATTTTGGCTAATCACCTGTAAGCACCCTTCTGCCTTTTTTGGTTTTACTTTTTTTTTCACTTGAGAGTCTGACAGCTTTAATGTTAGGGCCTTCATGTTTCACAGCAGGGTTTAAAAAAACCCTCTAGAAAGATTTTGCCTGTATCAGAGAGATACAGTATTACACAGATTTACAGCAGAAACCAAAGATTTTTGATGGAAAATAAATGTAGTATAGAGTTAAAAGAACTAATATGCCCATTTTTTTTGGTGTGTGTGTGTATCGTAGCCATAGATTTAGAAATTAATCTCAGGAAGAGCAAAGATCATACACAGATTTCCCCACGTATCAATGATTCCTATATAATATAGTTTTAAGAGACCCATTTCAGAGCAAGTTTAAGCAACATGTATTCTGCTCAGTACTTACTAGTTTGTTGCTGGCAGGTAGATATAAGCATTGCCTTAAGAGCTTAAGATCATTACATCTGTCTTCTTTTGAGCAATGTAAGAATGTGCATTATCTTCTGGGTCAACAAAAGGATATGTTACAGAAGCTAGTTTCTTATAACCCTGGTACTTAAACTCCACTTGACCACTAGGGAAAAGCTGTGTAAGCTTTTCAAGCTTCACTGCTTTGTCTCCAGGCAGTTATCTGCCTCCAGTTCAGCAAGAAACATAGAGGCTTGCTTCTCTTCAGCAGACTCCTTTGTGGCTCCAAGAGATTTGGAATACACAGATACCAGTGTGCATCAGGTTTTTATTGCCCAGTAAATGTTTGAATATCCGGCATGAATAGAAACACTCACAAAATAATATTTGTATACTAATGTGTCTTCATACGGATTTATGAAGCAGATTATCACAGTAACGAAAATGAACTCATTATGCATATGTCACTTTTGCTTTTTATCTATTATTACATAGGACTGAGCTTTTGCTTGAAAAGATAGTTCAAAAAATGAATGATCCAAGCAGCTTGCATCTCAGTTGTAAAATAGCTGCAAATGAAAAATGTTTAAAAGGTCCCCAATCTTTGTGAAAGCAGAGGGACTAAGATGTCTAACAGTGCAATTTATTTCAAATTAATTCATTATCAAAGGTTTTTCAATTCCCACATTTTATAGTCTTTGCAAGATTGAGAAAGGGGGGAGGCCAGTCTCAAAGTCTGCATTTTAAACCTTCAACCATGTATTGCCTTTACATATGGCAAAACTGGGGAATATCACCTGTCCTCACAACTAAAGATCTAGATCGTTACCTTCAGTTGTATTGGAGCATGGTCATTCTCCCAGGACTTACTAGTCCTTCAGGACAATGCAAAGAACTATATTTGCTTCTTAATTAAGTGGTAATTCTTGTATCTCCACTCCTGAGCATCAGTTTTCTATCACAAGGGCGAATCTCATTGTATTATACTCTTGTTTCTGTACTCTTGTTTCTGTAGTATTCATTAGCTTTCACCCTTATGGTTTTGCAAATTGCATCTTCCCTCTGGTACTGTGTGCATCCCGAGGATGCAGTATGTGCTGTTGCCACCAATAATGAAATAATTGGAATTTCCCAGATGAGTCAACAGTGGCAGATAGGAACCTGCATTTTGTTACACTGTTTCTCTTGGCAGATCCTTTAAAAAAATCTGTTAGGAATCCAAATTACATTAGTCATATCAGATTATACTCTAGAATACTGTGTGGGAGAAGCAACAGGAGAATCCTTGTTTCTGTCCTACAAAATTGGAGGTGATTCCTGTAACTGCAATTTCATACTTGCAACACTGGAACAGGTATAGAGGAAGTACTACTGTGATGGCTGAGGAAAGAGCTATATTACAAGAGGAGACCACAGGAACCCCACATGTTTTACCTAACAAAACAAAGGCCTGTGTTGTTGCTCTTTAAAAGTTCTTAGACAGATAAATAGCCACAAAGAAGAGACATTTAAACTAAAGGCCAGAGACCCAAGAACAACTTGACATAAATTATGCTGAGTTGCAAATAATCTAAGTAAATTTAGATTGTAAACCAAGGTTTTACTTTGGAAGGATGTCATTAGTCAACAGGCCAAGAGCAAATGAAGGGAGGAGAGAAGGCAGGAAAGCTAGCTTCACTTTAAATGGGAATGATACATTTTTTTTTGAAAGCTATTATAGAACTTGGGTTGTTTGTGGCAGACAGCAGATGGGCTGAAGGAGTAGTGAGGTCCTTTCTAGTTGAGTATTTATGCCCCACTTTCAGCTCACCAATACCTCTCTGTACAGAATCAAAAATTCACTTCCCATTTGAGTTTTAAAATCTTTTTTCCATTTTATAAAAAGCTAGACCTTCATTTTCAATTTTTAGTTCAAATAAAATAATTATCCTGTTGTTACTTTTTTGACAGCCAGAGTACATTTCAGATGAAGCACATATTTTATTCTATTTTAACTGTTTGTGTTTCCCTAATTGCAAGAAAAATTCAATGATGATCTTTTTACAGACTGATAAATATTTTAGCATAGATTTTCTGTTGGGGGAAAAAACATCCAAGTGAAGGGTACAAGATTGGCAGGCTTTGTCTGTCTACACAAGCTTTTATTTCCCTTAAAAAGTCTTGCTGTTGCTAGCATTAGTGTCTCTCCATCCAAATGCATTTGTTAAGCAGTCAGTAAATGATTAAGGAGCTGGAGGGACTGATTTATGGAACAAAATTAATTGAACTAAATATGCATCGCTCCATTAAGTAACAACTGGGAAGTGTGGGAGAAGATGATATAGCTGTCTGCAACTACCATAGGGGTGTAAACAACAAGGAGAGTAAAAGCTTTGCAGTCAGATAAAGCTGTGGCTTTTTCATGACCCACACTGCCCCTTTGAGGTGCTCTAAGGGGCGAAAGGCTTGCATGTCCCCCAGAAAACCTGCACCAGGGCTGTATTATGTTAGCGCAAAGTGTACTAAATAGCTGTGAAGCTGTTAAATACTGTTGTATACACTACAAAAGCTGTTGGAGAGAAATTTTAAGTTAGGCAGCACTAGGTGGGAATAGCAAGGGCAGTGGTGAGCTTCCTTATGGGAGGGTAGATTACTCTGAATAATGAGCTTTGAAGAAAAATTACAGGGGGTAGCTACTTCCTGGAAAGCCTTAGCAGTAGGACCGTTAGTATTACTAGTGTCAGAGGAAGTGTGATTTTCTGGGAAATCCTTTGCACGATAAACTCTCAATCTGCTGCTCACAATGATGCCATCAGCAGTAGCCGCAGTTGAGCCAAGAGAAGAAAGCAAATGGTACCCGTGGAAATGGTAAGCAACACAGTGCTGCAAATTCGGCTAGGTCACAGTAATGTTCTGCTCTGTGCTGGATGGTTGTGTGTGTATCCAGTGCATCAGCACTAGTTCTTTCACAGAAGCATAGAAATTGGAAGCAAATGGACCTATTTCAAGAATGCTTGCTGAATCACTGCCACAATACTGCCTACCCAAGTCTTAGGATCAGTTTATTATCACAGAATCATAGAATGGTTTGGGTTGGAAGGGACCTTAAAGATACATTTAGGTAATTCAACAAAATACATCTCAACCTATTTCAGCCCTTCTATTAGCAGCTGGACTGTGCTCTGGGGACTTCAGTGGAGTCTAGCTTGCTCATAGAGAGTGCTTTAATTTTTAGCTACTTCATTCTCAACATTAATATTGCTGATTTCTTCTGAGTTCCAATCTCAAAGTACATTTTCATAGTTTAAACAGTAAAAGAGAGGAAAGCTGCCGATACACTTCCCTGCTTGATACCTATGGTATCAGTTTGCATACAGCCATGTAGCATGCTTTTTCCCAAAGTTCGCTAGTCAGATGAAAGACAGAATTTTACCCCCTCCTGGCTCCTTTGTGTGCCAGCTCGAACACTATTTTGCAAGTTTGTGTATTGTCCAAAAGTATTTCTAAGTGGAACAAAAATAAACACACTTTTAAATATTTTATGTTCATATTTTAAGGGAGATTGACACATTTTGAAGTTGAAAGCAAACGAGAACACCTAAATTAAAAATAAATATTTATGTTCGCATTTGTTCATCAGCTTTCCAAAATGTAAAAATATGTTTCATGTTGTTTTAAATAATGAAATGTGAAACAAATGAAAGATAAACTTTCTACAAGCTGCAAAGAAATAAGAAGACAAAGGCTTTGTTTATAGCTTAGACTTCAACAGTGCCCTTTGACAATCAATACAAATCTTAATTACAAATGGAATTATACATATAAGAACTGCTCAAAACAAAGGAGTATTTTTTTTTCCCTCTCTTTCTGTCTGTCTTTGTGATAGTTTTAATTAGCTGCAACTCTTTGAACAATCATAGTCTTTGACTGCTCCTCAGATGCTGATGGAAGTTATCTTCAAATGGCATCTATAGGGCTGCAGAAGTCTGGGTTTTCCTCTGAACAGCATGCTCCCCATTGCTAAATTTATCCTTGGATATATCAGAGTTCTGCATATATACCACTTAATTGAGAAGTGAGAATTGTCCGATAACATTCCAGTGATTGACACTAGGACACAGTAAATTGGATTTATAGGCTGCAGCACCCTACCCACACTGCAGAACTTTAATGGACTTCATAATAAAGTAAGCAGCAACAGGGCAAGTGTGTTTTGAAAAATAACCCAGCCAAATTATACAGGAAAACAATCATTAGAAATAATGGCTAGCCATACATGGTATTTTCCTTATGATAATCAGGAATATTGCCTTCAAAACAAATAGAGAACAGAAAGGAAAAGTAAATTGCAATGTGGAAACAGCTGTATATCTCCTGGTGATTCTTATGCAGCTGTGGGGAAATGTGTCTTCCCATCTTGACCTAACAACTTTTTAAATTCCCTATAGCAAACTCTTCAAGAGAAAGTGCCTAGCAGAAATAGAATAAGAGATCTCTCTTCCATCCTGGTTGAACAGCCTACTCTGCAAGAGAAGGCCCAGGTCCTGCATCAGGATAGGACCTTGAAGGGGGAAGAGAGAGGGGTGTCCTGCACCCACAGGAGCTATTACAGGGGTGAGGACTTGTGTGACAGAGCACACTTGCTGTAGTGTATGAGATTGGGGATTGACGTATCACAGCCAAATTTGGGTTTATAGTATATGCTACCATAAGAGTATAGCATTTTGGGGAAGAGAGAGTTTCTGCCTGAGATCTGTGACTTGCTGTGCTTGGCAGCACATGAGCCTTCATTCATCAGAGGTATACGCTTGCCTCTGCTTGCATGTACTCCTGTAGGTTTTGATGCATAGGCTGTTTAGGAAAGAAGGGCATCTGTTGACTTTGCAAGTTCAGGACTTACAGTTGCACATGTCTTAAGAACTGGGAGGGAGGACTAAAATATGTTTGGCGCATGTTAGTGAAGAATGGTGGGGAAATGCCTCAGAAAAAAGTGCAGAACTGTAATATGGGCTAAGGCTTTTTTAAAAATTCACTTTGTTTCATTAGTGAAAGCTGAAGAAAGAGTTATCATTAGTCATTATTAGAAATGAACTAAAACCTCTATTCTGCTTCTAAGTTTTTCTTAAACATAAACTGTGCCATGGAAATTAAGTGAAAGTATGTAGAATACAAAGCTAAATCACTGGAATGTAGCCTAATCTTTCACGTAGAGATACTGCTGCATCGACCTCATGTTTATTTGTTGAATTTCAGATGACTCATGCTGAGCCACAGAAAAAAAGTCACTCCAATCTCTAGTGGAATGGAGAGATGCAGCTAATACAAAGATTTTAATGGAGGAGAGGGCAGATACCTTCCAATATTGTTTTTCAAGCTTTCTTTTCAAAAAGCAGTTCAGGATTCAATAGTAATTTAATAGTGGATGCCCTATAAGAATTTGCACAAGTCTTCCTTTTTTTTTTCCTCTGATATTTTCTATTGTCACTTCTTACCACTTAAAAAAAAAAAAAAAGCACGTTTTATAAACTATTGGTTAAATTTGTCTACCAGTTAAACTACCACAAGTTTATGAACTATCGATTACATTGCAGTGGCATCCAGGAACATCATGGTTGAACAACGCTGCTGTACAGGAAACTGAAGGGAGAGAGGAGACAATCTTTTTCAAATTTAATTTGTATGCACTTGATTTCTCAAGGTCTTCACAAGAGAAATACAGAGAAAAGAACAAAGAGCACTTGGGATAAGTTGGCTAAATGTGCGTGGGTCCACTAGAAAGAAGAATTTTTGAACTGACTTCTGAAGAGAGAAAAACTAGCTGTTGAAATAATAATGCGTACTCTTTTTGTTACACATTACAATCTCTGGAACTGATTTAATTTTGAAGCTAGTAAAAAAAAAAAAAATTCTCTTTTGGAAAATAAATGTCCGTACCTAGGAAAATGTGTACTGGAAATGATCCTCATCTCATTTAAAGTACTTCAGCTTGCTTTCTTTAACTAGATTATGGCTGATTTCTACCGGCTTATGGTTTTGATCCTTATTTTAAACCGTGTTGAAGTGAGATCCTCCTACCCCTTTATTTCAAAAGTATCAGTATGATGCAAGCCATGATCTTTAAACTATTTTGAAGGTTTTGCCACTGTAATTTTTTTTTTTTTCTTATTAAAGCAAAGAACCGTGGGATTGCAATTCCAGTGGATTTGGACAGCCAGGTCAACACGTTGTTCATGAAGAGTCACTCTAACATGGTGCAGAGGGCAGCCATGGGATGGAGAATGTCAGCCCGCAGTGGACCTCGTTTTAAGGAAGCTCTTGGTGGGCCTGCTTGGGATTACAGGAATATCATAGAAAAACTACAGGTACAAAAATAGCCAATTGCCTGGGCAGTAGTTGTGGCAGTGCATTTATCTAATACATGCCAGATATGTGAAACACCAGAGATAGGCTCATTGCATTTTTAGTGACCATTTCTATGTGGGGAGAGCAGAAGACTCAGCTCTTCAGTAGTGTCTGTTAAAAGCAAAGCCAACATGCTCTGAATTCAGCTCCTATAGAAGTCAGTAGAGAAGGGTAGGAAGCATGTTCTTTTCTTGAAAGCAGTCTGCAAAGAAGTGCCTCCTTTCTGCCTTTTCATGATCACATGTCCTGTTTCGGTTGCAGAGGAGGTACTGGAGAGTTTAGGAACTATTATGTCAGGTTTGTGTCACTGGGGTCTGCCTGTAAGATGAAGATTGCCATGTGCATGTAGTGGTTAAACAACATCAGGAGTTTATGAACTACAAAGATAATTTGAAAACCCAGACAAATGAAGGAGCCCTAAACGTCTAGGAAGCTATACCTCAGGTGATACATCATGCATGAGAAGCATGACAGAAACCTGACTGTTGCCAAGTGTTTTGTGAGCAGAGGAGAAATTTAAAAGAGAGGAGCAAGGTAGATAGTAATGGGCACCTTTTTCCACTTGCCCTGCTTGAAGAGTGGTATGAAGAAGGGCTTGAGGTTGCTCTACTGTCACCTGGGTTAACAGAGCTCTTGCAGCTGGCTATGATAAGTGGGTCAAATAGCCCATCACACGGCACTATACAGCTCCACAGCTGTGATGTTCTAATTTTCTTGTAGTTATGAACGTTATGAATGTTATTCTTCTTTCTTCCCTAGGATGTAGTGTCCTCCTTGGAGCAGCAGTTCACTCCCATGATGCAAGCTGAATTCTCGGTGCTGGTTGATGTGCTGCATAGCCCAGAACTCCTTTTTCCTGAGGGGAGTGATGCCAGAATAAGATGTGGTGCTTTCATGTCCAAGTAAGTGGTGTAAAGAGAGGCCTCTTTTTGTTTCTTTGAAAAAGGTGTCAAGTAATTAAAATTTTCAGCAGCACTTACCTCTAACTTTCAACAGTGACTCAGGCATGTAGGTATCTATGCTCATATTGAAAGCTTAAGCTGAGGTCTTTTGCTGCATGTTTTTGTTTGTTTCTTAGCAGTTTAGAAGCCTGGAGAGGAGTGGAGGGGAAGATTGCTTGCCTTGTCTGCCTAGAAATGGGATGTTGGTAGCCTGTTAAAATTGTGACAGGATCAATCTACTTCTCTTTTCTTTCTGGGCTACTTTTGCTATTAAGTTTCTCCAACTCTACAGCAGAAACTTAGACTTTCCATGGTAGAATTTTCAGTAATTCATAATGAGTGAGATCCTCAGGGCTACAGGGTTTTGTTGGGTTTTGGTGCTTGGTTTTGGTTTGGTGGTGTTTTTTTTTTTTTTTCCACAGGAAAAAAAATATTTTTATTTAAACTGCCAACAGCTCTTTTAAAAATAAATTTAACTGGCACCCCTACCTTGTCTTGAGTTACTAGATTGTGTTATTTGCAGTCTGTGGATCAGAATAGAGTCTTGCAACTTTTTTATTAGTCCTCAAGTGAGATGCCCTCTCCACACTTGAGAAACTATAATTTAAACAGAGGTAATGTAGGGGAAATTAATGCATTTGGCTGCTCTCCTGATTCTCTGGGGTTTTGCGTATTCGGCAGAGATAGTGTTATAACAATATACTTTATAAGTTTGGAAAAATTAAGCTGAAGTTTGAGCTTAACCCATCCTACACCCTCTGTCCAACCTCTTGTTCAAAGTCAGCATCAAATCAAGTCCAGGACTGTTGGACATGGCCCATGTAATGCAATAAATAGTTTTCTGTCTTACTTAATTAACTTCCATGGCAAAGGAATGCTTTGCAGAGCTATGCAGAAATCCTGAGAATAAGATAATTTCTTTAAAAAGATTGCTAGCACTACAGGTCTGAGAGCTGCATTGTTGTGGGCTCATAGCACATAAAACTGGTAGAAATGATAGTCCTACATGGTGTCTCCACTGAGCCCAGGATAAGGTTAGCACAGTAATTGCTGGGGATATTTAAAATACATGTAGATGTTGCACTTAGGGACATGGTTTAGTGTTGGACTTGGCAGTCTTAGGTTTATTAGACTCAACGATCTGAAAGGTCTTCTCCAACCTAAATAATTCTATTATTCTAATTTAGCAGTGATCTAAATATAATCAGTACCCTTTTGTTACGGAGCACTGGTCTAGAGGATGCAGTGTCAGCCTTCCTGACCCTGTTTTTGGTGACTATGATTTAGAGCCACTAATGATGCCATTTTTTTGTGTAGATCAGTGACCACAGTGCCTTCGCTGCATGCTGACCTAGGCCACAATTTTATCAATCCTGCCCTATCCACCAAAAACCAGCAGTGATACTGAAGGAAAAAAAAAAAAAAAAAAAACAAACTGTCCAGAGCCTCCAGATTTTCTTCCCTCTTCTGTTTTCACAAGAGTTTCACCACCAGTACAAGGACCTGCTCTGTACAGAGATAGAAAGGCTGCTTCTGGTATTAGAATCATGGAATCAGAGAATAGTTATGGTTGGAAAGGACCTTAAGATCATCTAGTTCCAAAGCACCTGCGATGGGCAGGGACACCTCACGCTAAACCATGTCACCCCAAGGCTCTGTCCAGCCCAGCTTTGAATACCAGCAGCGATGGAGCATTTACAGCTTCCTTTGTCAACCCATTCCAGAGCCTCACCACCCTTACAGCAAAAACTTCCTCATATCCAATCTAAACTCCCCCCATTTAAGTTTGAACCTGTTACCCTTTGTCCTAACACCACAGTCCCTAATGAAGAGTCCCCCCACAGCATCCTTATAGGCCCCCTTCAGATACTGTAAGGCTGCTGTGAGGTCTCCATGCAGCCTTCTCTTCTCCAGGCTGAACAGCCCCAACTTTCTCAGCCTGTCTTCATATGGGAGGTATTCCAGTTCCCTGATCATCCTCATGGCCCTTCTCTGGACTTGATCCAACAGTTCTATGTCCTTATGTTGTGAGGACACCAGAACTGTACACAATACTCCAAGTGAGGTCTCACAAGAGCAGAGTAGAGGGGCAGGATCACCTCCTTCGGCCTGTGTTGACTTAAGCTGACTAAAACCCAGACTTCCATCACAGATGTAGCTGGAGTGAGAAATGCACCCTCTTTTCTGGCTTGAAACAGTCTTCTAAAGTTGTTGTGCAAATGTAAACAATTTGTTGCTTCATTTGAATGTCTGCATTTCTGAACACTTCCATGTAAAGTTTTGGGGGATCCTTTTTGCTAGATGCTTTGCTAATTATATAATAAATATATTGCAATGATGATAGAAGTGGAAGGTGTAAAGGTTGTAGCTTTAAAGTTTGCAAGATGCATGGTGAATATTGGTTACTTTTAAAAGTTAAAATAAGTTACCCTTAAAGAAAGGATAAACTAGTACTTTTAAGACTTTAATTTGGAAGCACACATAAAAAAACGGATGTAGAATTCTACCTTCTGTATAGGCAGTAGCATAGTTGCATTGACACAGAAAAACTCACACCACCTTGAAAGTCCCATTTCCTTTTTAATTACGATTTCTTTTGTCTACTTTTATTTCTTTTCCTTGATGAAAAAATATAGTGACAGGTATTTTGCATAAAGAAATTGTATTACAGCTTAGCAACAATGTGCAATGCTCTTTAAGGTTTAATATTTTACTTTAAGGTTGATTAATCACACAAAGAAGCTAATGGAGAAAGAAGAAAAGCTCTGCATTAAAATTCTTCAGACATTACGAGAAATGCTTGACAAGAAAACTAACTTTGCAGAAGAGGTACTGCTACCATTTTAATATTAAATATAGAACTAATAGCATGGTATTAAAATTTTGGGTCTAGGACAGTAACAACATCTGGCATGATTTCAATTTTGTACATGTTTTAAAGACAGCATGGTGTTTTAGGAACATCATGGTAAGGTAGAAAGTAAGATTGGAACAGAAGAAACTGCCTTACATAGTTGTATCAGGGACTTGACAAGAGTTAAGGCAAGGAAGATGAAATTAATTAGCAGTAGTGAGTATTACTATATATAACTTTCATATATGAGATATCCTATATTTCTGGAGACTAGTCTTCTTATGTCACATCTGACTTTACCTATCATGAAATCAGTTGGAAATATGTGGATTTTTAATTGCAAGTGTATGGTTTTTCCCTGCTGCCTGTGGTGCCAGACTTTTGTACTCTCTATGCTTTTTAATGCTTGTAAATGTGTGATGGGGAATATGTCATATTTAAGCAGAGCTGCCAATTTTGGAGAGAAGTGACATAGTCTGTACTCTCTAAATGTGTAATTATTTCTTTCAATCCCCTCCTTATTGTCCAGTTTTCTCTTGCAAAACCAAGTTTTTCAAATACCTCTTTCCTTTTAACCATGCTTTTGGGTGTCAGTAGCTAGATTGAGAATTACGTGTCAGCTATCCCTTCTTTTTAAGCCTGATCTCTGTGCCTTCTGTGTGGTTTCCTGTTATCCATATTTCTGAGTATTCCCCAAATTCTCTCAGTATTATTCACTCTTAAGTATGAATCATAGAGCTATTATCTAATCTCTCAGTGCCCACATCAGCTCTGCTCTACGCAAAACACCCAGTGCAAGCAGTGAAAACCAACCTCATCTTTACCTCCTGCTTGAAGAAAAATGTGGCAGACGAGCTTCTTTCTTTTACTGTCATAACATGAATTTCACAGGTGAAGCAGATACTATTATTCTCATTTATTATTCATATTTATTCAAATAGCTTTCTGGGTCCATAATGCCACTGCATTGCATGGAAAAACTAATTTGCTTTTGTCACTGCATGCTCTGATGAAATTTGCCAAACCTCTCCAAAAGAATTACATAGAATTCACCACCAGAAAGTTAATGTCATCTCAGGACTGCAGGTTTAAAAAAAAAAGGCAGCACTTTAATGTATGACTTAAACCAAGCAAACAAGAAATTTGCCTGGTTTAACTGCTCTTTGTACCCTGTTGAGGATGCTGAGAAAGCGAGATGGAGCAAAGCCACCAGAGGGAGTGTGCTCCATTGGCATGTAAGGGCTCTTCGTCCAGCTAGTCCATCCTCTGGTTTGTAGGAGAGAACGCAACTGAAAGAGAATTTCTTCCTTGTGCTTTCCCTGGAGTTCCATAGATTTTGCACTGAGGAACTTAATGAATTAATGAGTAAACAAGCTTGTATGGTTTGCAAGTGCTTCTCCAGCATGCTACTCTTATGAATCATTGTTCATGGTATAGGCTTCAGAACAGTAAAAATAGCACAATGAATAGCCTTTTGTGCATGTTTCCAACTTTTTTTTTGAACTGTGATCTCACTCTCTGCAAAGTTATTCGACTGTGTTATGCAGATACTAAAAAAAATAAAGTAGTAAATACATAATGGTAATACCAGAACGAAGCTACAGAGAAACACATGACATTTTGACAGGAAGCCTGAGTTTGCTGGTCACTCATCATAATGTGATAAATCTGACACCAGTCATAAACCTCCAGTTTCTGCAGATCTTCCCACAGTGAGAAACAAGGAAGAAATCATGAAATAGTACTTCTTCCTCTCTCTTTCACCTCTCACGGTTGAGATCTGGGTCTGCCTTCTACTTGTCTTTCATTTGACTGTTGGAAGGTAACCTGTTTCACTGAAGGAACAGGAAGAAAAGATAGCTGGTTTTATGTCTGTTCCTGTATCTATTGTCTCAGCTCTATTGTTGTGCCTTCCCTTGCTGGGTGGATGTTCCAGGGCTGCTTGTGTTCTCCTAGGTCCATCCTCAATTATCCTTGCAGTCAGCCTTTGAGGCAGTGCTTGGTTGTGTGTTGTTTTGCGTAGGGCTGCAACCTCTAATGGTGTTAGCAATCAAAGTTTAATTTCAGAAGCTTGATTTAAGGTATATTAATGACACATAAAGCCTCTTGGTCATTGATTGGCTTTTGTAAGTAATTGTGGATGATTATTATTATCTCCCAGGAGTTCTGCATTAAGTCCTAGTTTTATTTGTATGGATTAGGTAACTAACTGGAATAAAACTAGTTCCACAGATGGTCTCTTACAAAGTGCTCTTCCAGAACAACGCTATAACATGTGGGTAAATCAGTGCGTGGAGGAAGGCAACACTGCCTCTGTGCAGTCACTGTTGTATAGTATTTTACACAACCAGAAGGATCTTGGTCTAGAATTTTTTAATTGTTTAGGCAAATCCTTTTTATCCTTCACCATAGTAGTTGATTTCAGTTTAATTTCTATGTAAATGCTGCCTCTAGTCATACTTACATGTATCACTGGAATCTTAGTAATACTTCCAAAAGCACCTGAGACACGTAGACCACAGATGCATGTTCACTTTGCAAATGACTGGAGCAGTTTAAAACCATAGCATTATCTTGCTGCCATGCTGAAAGTGACTGTCCCTACAGCAGAGCTAATGGTCCAAAAAGAGTGAGTCCTCTCAGCTGCTTCAGGTAGGGTTCAGAAGTTTAAATTGAACCCCTCTTTCTCAGTGAACTCCTGACCAAAGCGTACTCATATAGCAACTTCTTAACCCACGTCAGCTGCTGGCATGTAAGTGCCTTGGACATGGTCAACCTTCTGATTCCCCAGTTATCCTTAAGTGAGGTCAACATCTCTGGGGGAAAAACCTCTGATAACGCGTGTATATGACAAGTGTGAGTGTAACATTATTGGCTGGACAGAGTGTTAATGGATGATAGTGCGTTACAGAATATGGCATAATCCAAGCCTATATACCCTGCCAACTGGTAGAGCCTAAGGGAAACACTATTATAAATAGATTGACCCTTTCAGTAAGGGTTACTTGTGCTGCAGAACACAGACTTTATACTTCTTTTTTTTTCCTGCTTTAGGTGTTGAACTACAGTATGAATAATTGAAAACTATGTTATTGTCAGTAGAACAAAAACTGTGTATGTGGGTTGTCAAATATAAGTAGTTGTGTTTTTGCCTTTCTTGGAAGAATTCATGAAAAATGTTGTCTTGCTCTTATATGTTTGCACTAGCTTTTGTCTAGATTTAAAGTCACAGAAATAACTGTGGCCTTTTGTTTTGCGGTGTTAAATGTTATCTTCATTCCACTTTACATATGAAATGTAAGCTCTCCTTGTTTTCAGCAGCAGTACCAAATATGCATGTGAAAAAAAAAATAGTCCAGCTTTGTTATATACAAATATTTTAATTCCAGTCCCTGATATGGCCACTATTGGTTCTTGGTCATTTTATGCCAGAAGACCTGAGTCTTTTCATGTTGAGCTGTTGACAAAACTCCAGCAAGTTTGTCAGAAGCTGTAGTCCCAGTTCATGAATGTATTGATCTAAGAGTCAAACTGAAACCAGGGGGAGATGCAGGTCTTTCTCTGATGGGAAAAATGGTCTCAGTGTGTCTCAGAAGATGTTGCTGGGAGCACTGACAGTGTCCCAGTATTGCTGTTCTTTCCATCAAAGCGATTCTCAGTTTAAACTGCGTTCTATTGCTTCATCTTTTCAAGATGATTTTACTTATTTGCATCTGTGAATTAGGCAGGATTCAGACAAACAACATATGTAGGTAAAAATAAAAGAGAAAAAAGAGTAATTCCAGATATATGGGGCTTGCCAAATGAATTATATCATAAAATGATACCTATTTTAAATGGGAGGAAGAACAGGATCCAAAATTCCTTTATTCGTGTTGCTGTTCACATTTTGGATTAGTGGTGCTGCAGGCATTCTGAGGAACTACATTAATTTTTTTTCTGTTTCTTCTGTCTGCTTTATTTCTACTCATTTGTAAAAATACCTATGCACTAGCCTGTTTTTTCCCATTGTCAACATGCCATTCTCCTCACTAAGCCCAGCGTGGTTGTAAGGTAATAAGGGGCTAGGAATACTACAGGAGAACATTCGAGCTTGGTGCTGTTTATGTTGAACTTTTTTTAAAAAATCACTCATTCATTTCAGCTGGGAAAGGACATTTTTTGCAGTATCCTGCACTAAAAAAAAAACTCTCTCCTTAGGAAAACAGTCATAGCTGATGGGGCTGGAGGTGCAGGGAGGAAGAATGTTTGGTTGCCTCTAACAGTGCCAGGCTGGTTGCTGTGACCAGTATGTACTTCTGGTATGGTCAAGAAGCTGCTGTTGTGGCTTTGTCATGACAGTTAAATGATGAAGTATGGCAGAAAGTTCAAACACAACTAGGACAAACCCCTTCATCTATGTGTTTTACATGAAGGTGGTGCTCTGTTGCAAAACTGAAGCCTGTACTGGTTAATTGCAGTGGAGGATTCAAGCTTTGCTATTGCTGTGAATCCTCTGAGCCAGTAATTGCAGCAGCAGCAGCAGCAGAGCTTCAGAGATGCAAGACTAAACACTAAGTGCGGTCAGACCTTAAAGTGTGGCAATTTCTCATTAGACCTATGGCTGACATTTTACAAGCCAAAGAAATAAAGCCTGCAGAGAAAAAAAAAAAAAAAACAGTGCAGTTTCACTTTTACCCCCTCTAGGATTCAAGCTGGAATAATTAAGCAAAGAGATACCACAAGGCGTGCCGTACTGTTGTTGTACTAGCTAGCTGCTGTTAGCCATAGTGCTTAGTACCACTATGGTATGCTGCATGTTTCAGGTGCTTTGACACCAGATACACCTAGTGGTTATCAGCTAGCCTATTCTGAAGTATCATCTCTCAACTTATCTCTCCTGTAGTGTGCATTGTTCTGGACTAAGCAATACTGCTGTATGCAGTGAGGGACATCTTCCAGGTATTCTGCTGGGCTTCCAATCATGTAAATTATAGAGTGATCTGTTTTGTTGCTAGTGCAAATACCTGTAAGTACTTGGTATATAAAAAACGTGACTTCTTTTTAAGGGGAAATTATTTTCTGTAAGTAACAGGTGCCAGAGACTTGTTCCAGCTTTGGACAGTCATCTACTTGTGTTCAGAGCCTGTTCAAAGCCACTTTACTTGGCCAAGTTGTGAGGTGCTTATAGGGGTCTGTGTCAGGAATAGTTTCAGGAAATTTGCCTGGACAAGACCTTTAAACTGAAAGTTGTGTATCAAGGACAGGTTGGAGACAGCACTTCTTACCTCTTATAAAGTGTAATGCTCTGATCTAATTAAAGGCAGGAGCACATTAATCTGCTTTGGTGGGAGTGAAGCACATGCTTAAGTCATTTGCAGGACTGTGTACGTTCATGATTTTGCCCTCTCTTTTATACGCACAATTGTTAACTGTCACTGTGACTCAAATATATAATCTCTAGAGATTTAAAGGTATTTTTAGCTCAGGTGATAGTTGAGTGAGCAATGGTGTTCACTGCTCACTGGTACTTAGTCATCTTTGTTTCAAAACCTTGGTTATTGTTTGTTTGTTCTCCAAGTCACAAGCAAATCTAGTGGCAAGATGCCAAGGCTGAAAAAAAACACATGGTTGTAAACACATTTCTTCTGAAAGACGGGAGCCTCTCAGCAGCTCATATTTATGAAATTTTAAGAATATGGTATGTTGTTATCCAATCTTGTTTCAGAAATATTAAACCTTGTATCGTCTGCCTTTCTCACCTATATCCCCTTTCCTCTAAAGGAGCATTTGATATTGTAAAATATTTTTATGACTTAGACAGCGTCAGCCAAAACAATAACAAACTGGAGTAGCTTGTTCCTTACTCTGAACATCAAATGACCAACTTCTGTGTGTGGTATAAAGAGGCTCCTTGGTTTTCCCTTATTTTTTCATATCAATTACTTTCTATGGATCTGATCTTAAGACCAGCAAGGAGATCTTAACTGCCTGCAAACTGGCATTCTCTATTAATACTACTTTTAGTCAAAAGCAAATAGAAAACAGTGAAAGGGAAGAAAGCTGTTTAACAAATAAAACCTTCAGAGCTCTGAATATAATTCATTTCACTTTACTCAGGTACAGAATCCATGGAACTGATCAGGATCCTTTATGTAAAACACAACAATTAAATTTTATTTTTGTTATTGGTTTTGAATGCAGGAGGGATGGATTTCACTAAAGACTTCAGTTCATCTAGAAGTTAAATTCTGTGCTCACTATAGCTATTTGAATCGCAGTCTACATCACGAAGGCATCGAGAACAAGGTTTTTCTTTCTCTCTGGTTTTATTTATGTATTTTAAATAATGAGTAAAGCAGACAAGATTTTTAGGAATTTAGTAGAAGGTTCTAGCAGATACTGGATTGGCAAGGAGTTAGTGAATGACCAAAGGTACATTGTAGGTTAATAAGTAAAATGAGTCAGCAGTTTTGTCATACAGTTCACGTCTGCAGATGTGTGGAGACTTGTGTGAGAGTATACGCATATGCATAAATATAAACACTTATTTTAGATTATTTATTCCTATTCCATCTCTTTTTAATGAGCAGCGTATTACCTCTATGGTGGAGTCATATTAGACAACAAATACTTGAATGTGCATTCTGTGTCCTACCATATTGTTTCAACAGAGTAGATGTTCTTGCCTAGAATATAAAGTGTCTGATATGCATTAATACTCTGAGTTAACATGAGGAAAAACGTAATTCCCATGGCCACCCTAATTTTAGTGATTGGTGTTTATTTAATGTATCCAGTTGACATCCCAAGAGGCCTGTGTCTGTGCTTGTTCACAGAGCAGGAGCAATTCACATAAGTGCAATGGGGGTTTTCAAGCCCTGCATACCTGATGCTTGGAGGAGCTACACTGAGATTAGAAGAAGACCTCAAAGGATCACGTGAATAATAACTATGGGGAGAGAAGCAAATTGCAGGCATCCTGAATTTTGGGATAGCTGATGTTTTTCTTGGGGGAATAAAGCTGCCTAAACCTTTTTCCTGACTCTAAGCCTGGAGGGTGTTTCTCCCCACACACCTCTCACCACCTTTTAAGTTTTAATTGCTATACAGAATGTGCATCTCTCTGAGCAGTTACTCTGCTGGGTAAGATTTGTAATTTTCACTGGTGAGCACAGAGCAGTGCTGCAGTATCCCAGAGGCCACTGTGTGGCAACTGTAGACTTTTAAAAATGTCTCCTGTCTGTGGGAGCCGGTCAGCTGCTGCTGCTTCTGCACAGCTGAATTCCCATAGCAGTCAAATGTCTGCAGTCATGGAGGGGGCGAGAGAAAATGTCTTCGTTGGTTTTGAATTTCCTTGGAAAGGGAGAAAGGTTCTTTTGTTTTCTGGGGTGGTTTGGTTTGTTTGGGTTTTTTTGTTGTTGTTGACTGCCACAAATTTGCTGTTGCTTTATTTAATATGTTTGAGCAACAACCCTGTTTGTACTTTGCAGTTGCACCAGAGATAGCAGTGAGCAGAATTCAATGCATTGTATTAAGGATGGCAAATGAATATTTATGATAGACCTAGGGAGCCAGTAATAAAAACGAAATCGGCATGATGCCACTAGATTCAAATCTTTGATCTCTGTTTTAAGAGAAAATGCAATAAAGCAGGGGATAATGGACTCATTATAATGGAATGGTTAGTTCTGGTTAGTTAGGGCAGTGTGAATAGGTGGCATTACATAAGCTGCTTTAGTCCCAGATTTATGATTCAGAAATGTGTTTCAGGAGCAGAGTTTCTACAGGGAAACTCAGTTTATTACATTGTTTTGGTTTAGTCAGTCCAAACACAAAGCACTACAGATATATCTCTTTCAGCTATCAGGATGGGATATACTCTTGCCCTACTAGGGGAAGCAAACACAGTAATAACCAGCAGTAAGACCTCTCCGTTCAACCTTCTGTATTTCTGTTCCTCATCAACCTGCAAGCAGGTTGGGATGGCTGAGCATTGCAGGAAGGTGGAAACCAGGCTGTCTTGCCAGATACCAGATGTAAGGGGACATTTGGGGTCATCAGCAGAGAGGGGAAGGCTCTCAGTTTAGCATCACCAGCATGATGCAAGGGTTGTGCTAGAGATGTATGCCCCAGCTGGAGCCACCTACCTTCATCAGAAGGGAAAAACTACTGCAGTGTGCTGAAACAGCTTTGGGAGGAAGCATAATGAAGAGATGGTATTTGACAGGGATAGGAAGCAGGAATGAGCGAGCTATTTTTCTTTTTAATGGTTGCAATTACTTGCTTAACACCCCTGCCACACTAAGCAAGATGCAGAGCAGGGTTGATTCCAGGCCGTAGATGAAAGCTGATCTTGAAGTTTCTGTCTGGCCAGACATGAGAAGGAAATGGAAACTCACTGTTTTCTGGTTTTTCATACTGATGTAATTTCTAAGGGACTTCATCACTAATGACATCTGGCAAGGGATTAGTCTGTAATGTGGTCCATCTTACTCTTTTCCCCATTTTCAAGAAAAAGAAAGTATATGCTATATTGAATTTTGGAAAACAGCTATTAAGCAACCACAGTAACTGCTTCAGATAGGATTTTTTTTTTTTTTTTGTCTGATGAGGATTTTACCCAGCATGTTTGGCCTTGGAGGAGCGCCTGGATGGTATTGCCAGCTGGAATTGTCAGAGCTGCTTTGTCTTCTGTCCCAGGAAAACAGAAGCCTGGCGGGCAGTCACTCTCGCTCTTATTTCATATGCCTGCTTAGTCAGAGTTGCCAACCCCAAGCACTGAAAAACCCTGAGTCAGGCCACAAACAAATCACGAGATTTGGCTTGAAAATCATGAGATTTTTTAATCACAAGTGGTTTATTTGGGATGTCTTTGAGTACATAGAGTATCTGTTCTTCCAATTTTATTGTACAAATCCCAGAGGTTGAAATATGTTTTACTGAATTATGCATGTTTGTTTACTTAAATGAAAGCCATGTTCATTTATAGTTACCTGACCAGTGGAGTTCACAGGGAAAAGACCAGAATATCTAAATGATGTGCGTTGACCAGGCTACATAATGAGGGTCCTGTTCTGGAGGTGGTGATTGCCCTGAGGATTATGCGCTTAATTGTCTTTGTGTCACTTTGACGCCTAGGCTTTTTGCTGAGAGCTTTTTTGTTGGGCAGAGCCTGAAAATGTTCTTTCAGTTTATGGCAATAAACACTTTGTGCAGGTTGTGCCTTGTTTACCTTGCAACAGCTTTTCATAGGCAGCAGTGGCACCTTGCCAGCAAAAAGCCTGATTAATCCATTTTCTTCCCAGTGCAGTTTCACCATTGGTTGCTTGAGTCTTGCTCAGAGCACACACGTGCAAATGCTTTCTGCTGTACACAGTCACGAGCATAATGTGCTGATATGGCGTGGATGTCAGTGAGAGGCAGTGCTGGGGCTGAGATGTGAGACGTGCTCTTAAGCTTTAGACTAGAGTTGGTAATTCCAGATGCACAGCTGTCATTTGGGGTTGGGAGAAGTACCCTATCATACTAAAATTCCTCTTGGCAGAGTTGTGCAAAGCATTCTGTCCCCAGGTACTAAGCAGTTACACTAGCAATGTCTCCTTATATTCTTTTCCCCGAAAGCTTTTTATTCACACACACCTTTTTCTTTTTTTACTAACTTCCTTCTCTTTCCTGCAGAAAACTTGATTTTTTTTGACTCCTTAGTTGTACATGGTAACATCTGTGTCCCATTAGTCCCACATCCAGTAGCACTGGATGTCAGCATGTCTGTCTCAACTGCAAATTTCCATCACCTTTACTCTCAGGTCTTTCAGCATGAAGACTTCTTACTGACTCCAGGGGAACAACTTTTGCTTAAACCAGGTGTTTTCTCAGCTAAGACCAGCTAGAGGTTCTCAGCTCTAGGGTTCCCCCCCCCCCCCCAGCCTCTCTATTGGGTGCAGTTTAGTTCTTTAGGAAATCCAAGTCTTCTAAATATGCAAATATTTTACTGTGGCTCTCTAAAAATGAAAATCTCTGCATTTAAACAGAAACTGGAAGTCCTGCACACTGTTGGGAAGTTCTTCCTCTCTTATTAGTCAGGGCAGATTCTTCAAAGGGGCTAGAAATGTTGCTGGAGTATCAGTTATGCAGAGAGTTCCTTTGATTTTGCAAAGAGACTCATATTAACTAAGTTGCTTTTGTAAGGCAGAGGAAATAAAGAGTGGTAATTCACAGCTAGCAATAAAGTGGGTGATGGTCAGTATATACACCCTGGATGGCACAGAGGATTGTTCTGGTTATATGTCACAGTCTTGATTAAATTTCTCCTGGTTGTTGCTAGCATTTTGTTCGTGTAGTCATTTTAATTCTGACAATAAAACTGACCATAAGCACCTAGAAGGAGGCTTTTGAAAAATAGAAGTTGAACAGTTTAAGCTGTCTTTTTCTTATTTTTCTTCACATTTAAGTATTCTCATAGTGAATAACATCATGCTTGAGAAAAAAATGATTTTATCATTTGTGTTTGGATTTTTGTTCTGGTGCTGTGTGTGGAAACATCTGCATGAAGGAAAAAAAAAAAGAAAGAAAAAAAAAACAAACCCAAAACTCAGCCACAGTAACAAGTTTAAGAGATTACTTTGGGCTGTGGTGTGCTTAGTCAGAATCGACTAATTCATATTGCAGAATTTTGGGCAGCATGCTACCTATTTCTGCCTGTGTGTGCAAACAACCTGCTATGCCACTCAGGCGAAGGAAAGGGAGTCAAATGAGAGCAGTTCTGGCAGCATTTGAGCATGCTGAGGACATGTATTCAGCTAGGATTAAGCACTGGCAGATGAACTGGCTCCTTCTGGAGCCCTACCTGATGCTCTGTGAGGTTGGTTAGAAGGGTTTGCTCTCCAGAGTGTGGTTTTCAGACAGCCACTTGCCTTAAATGAAGCTATGTATAGAAACAGATTATCTCCATGCCTATAATACTGAAAAAGGTTGTTTTAACTCAGTAGCAAATTCTAGCATACCAGGTAATCTAAATACAGGTCTTTTATTTCCTTTCAAAACCAAACCAAATGGGAAGCCAAGTAGTTGATATATGCTTTAAATTCAACATGTATTTAACCTACGTTTTGAACTCCAAACAATTTAAAACTGGAAAAAACCAATTTTTTTAGCTGTCTCTATCTTTCTTATTTTTGCACATACTTTTTCTTTGTGTTTTGTTCTGATTCTTAGCTGAAGGGAGACTTTATTTAGGAACAGGAAAGGAAGTGTTGCTGGGATGTTTTCTTGGGAAATAGCCAACAGTTTATGGCTTCTGTGTCTTAAGTTCAGTACTTTGATCACTATTTGTTTTGCTGCTAAGCCCTATGCAATGTGATTTTACTACTGAGCCAGCTGGGGCTCTGTCCCACGTGAGAACCGTGAGGTAATAAAATCGGAGGAAATAAAAAGTGTTTTCTCAAGCCTTCTGCACAATTCTGAACTATTAATTTCCCACTGCAGCTCTGCCAGCTGAGAAGTAGCTGGACTACGCCATGCACGTACATCTCCATCTTCCAGCAGGGGCCTCCAAAGCCACGGGAGGTGGCAAACCAGCCGCTGGGCAGCTGCAGCAGTGCACAAAGGGGCTCTTTCAGCGACGTTCTTGCTAGAAGAGCACATGTGCAGCTAAAACAAGTTACAGTGCCCATCTGACTTGAGCAAGAGCCACCCTGGGGAGACTGTCTTATTTTTTTTCCTGACATGGGTCAACAGATATATTGCCCTAAAGCTTGGTTTTGACTTGATGAACAGTGTGCTTGGGCCCAGGACTTAGTTCATTCTAGATTATTCTGCTGTGAGAAGGGTTGCTGAGAGACAAGGGAAGGGAATTGAGCTCCCTTCTGATGGGCTACTCAAATACTGCATCACTTTTTACCCTGAGTCTGCTGTGCAGTGATGTACTGTCAGTGCAGCAGAGGGTACTTTCAAGTACCACAAGCTAACTCTGGCTTTGGGCTTCTCTCCAGAGGACCGAATGACTCACCTTCAGAGAAGGTCTCTCTGAAAGTGGAAGCAGGACTTTGCGTATGACAGTGCAGAACTTTGTGGTTGGCAGGGCACCCATCTTCTCCTTAAATCAAGCTAACGGCGTGCTCCAAGCTTTGTAAATGAGCAATTTGTTGGAAAAAAAAAAAAAAAAGGTATGAAGTCTTAACAAACGGTGATTTAGTAAGCTTGGCTTTGGATTATCTACATAAATTCTTGTTCTGAAGCTGGCTTCTACTGGAAAAGAACATGCTTTTTAAACTTTGATGAAAAGCTGGCATACATGAGAAGAGTCACACTCTGTGAATTGTACAGGCTTTGGAGAGTCTTCCTGCTCTGTTGGACAACTTGACTTACAATGCCCTTTCTCCTGAATGAAGAATTCTGTGTCAAGGTGGCTCCAACAATCTGCAACCCAAGAAGGGCTTGTATACAGTACCTTCCCCTGCAAAACTGCCTGTGGCATACGGCACTGATGCTGACCCCAGTGTGAGTGGGGTGTATAGCAGCTTCCAAGCCAGTGAGCCAGATGTTGGTGTAAGACTGGTTCAACCAGAGATGTGTGTTAACCCTACACTCCTCCCAGCGCTCACTCTGCTGTGATCTATGGCTGTCCGGTTTAGCAATGCAGACCTGCAGGTGATGGCACTGGTGGGAACCCTCTTGCCTAACTAAGCTCGATCTAGCCTCTCTCTGACATGGGGAGGCGCATGTTTTATCCCCAGCAGCTAATATATATATACCCATTATCAAACAGTGCCATCCTTGTTTGTGGAGAATCTCTCCAGTTGTGAGCGATACCTGGTGCAATAAGCATGCATGAAGCAGGACAGTGCAGTTGCCCAGACTTTGCCGCATGTTCTCAGCTGCCGTTTAGGATGAAAGCCGGGCGCGGTGGCGAGCAGGACATGGAAAAGCAGCAGCCGGGCCCCTTCCCGCTCCGCAGCGTGGGTGCAGGAGAGTGGCTGTCAGCCGGGTCCCAGACCTCTGCACCGATGCTGCGGCAAGCGGGAGGTCGCCTGAGGTGTGTGTGTAGGTGGCTGCTGGATCTGCGCTGCAGGCTGCATTCCCCGGGGGGTGGCCGGCGGGAGGGGGCGAATACAAACCGCAAGGTTTACCCTGTAATATTCTCCGTCCCCTCTCCTGTGGTTGGCGAATGATTGAACGAGTCGTTCCCCTTCCTTGCCACCGAGACCCCCGAAGCATTGGCAAGCCGCCGAAGAGAGGAGGCGAGAACCCTCCACCCCCCTTCCCCCCCTCTCTCCGCGCAGTTATGTAACGCCCGCAGTGTCTGGCAGCGCGCGCGCGCGCCGGCGGGGGCGCGTCACGTGTCCCGCGGTGCTCCGGGCCCTGAAATTCAATTAGGCGGCTGTGAGAGGCCGTGAGTCCGCATGGAGATAAGCCGCTGCCGAGAGGGCACCAGACAGCGACCGGGCTGATTAGCCGCTGCGCACGGGGTGAACACGCTGCTCTCGTAATTCCGGCGGGGACGTTTTGCACCGCGCATCCGCCGAAAGACGAGTCTGGAGCCGGGCGTTATGTAACGCTGCTGGTGCAGCCGCACCGCCGCCACCACAGCGGTGGCAACAGAGGGACGCAAACAACAGCCTCACCTCCCGTGCCCTCCAGTTGCCAACGCAGCGTTTTGTTGCTGCTTGGCGCAGGGCTTTGTGTATCGTTTGGTCTGCCGTTGTCTCTCAAAGCGGTCTCGCAGGTCGCGAAGCTGACTTTTCTTCGGGTTTCGGTGACAGGTTAATCGTCCCGAGGCTGCCAGTTTTGGCAGAGGATGCTGGTTTGCAGGCACTGAGGTTTGTGCAGGCAGGTGGCCTGTTAGGGCTTCCTATAGCTTATTTTATGCTTGAGGCTTCTTAGTGATATTACACAGGAGTGTTTGTATGGAACTGCAAATAAATGTTGCCACAAATCTTGCCTTTCATTCAGATCTCTGCTTAAAAAAAGGTTCTGTGACTGCAGGGTAAAGAACCCAAACAAAACCCAAACTTGGAGCAACTGGGGCAGCTTAAAATTTAAATGTCAGTTTTTGTTATTTTTAGAATGGTTTGGGTTGGAAAGGACCTTAAGGTCATCCAGTTCCAACCCCCCTGGTATGGGTAGGGGCACCTTCCACTAGACCAGGTTTCTGAAAGCCCTATTCAACCTGGCCTTGAACACCACCAGGAATGGGGCATCCACATCTTCTTTGGGCAGGCTGTTGCAGTGCCTCAACACCCCCAGGGTGAAGAACTTTTTCCTCATATCCTAATCTGCCCTGCTTGAGCCCATTACTCCTTGTCTTATCAGTAGTCCCTAATGAAGACTCCACAATCCTTGCAGTCTCTCTTGAGATACTAGAAGGCTCCTATGAGGTCTCCATGCAGCTTTCTCTTCTCCAGGCCAAACAGTCCAAATTTTCTCAGTCTTTGTATGGAGGCTACTCCAGCCCTCATGTTCCTCCTTTGGACTTGCTCCAACAGCTCCATGTTCTTATGTTATGGACACCAGAACCAGAATAAGCAGCTGAGGAAAAAAAAGACATAGCAGAGCTGGAAGATAGAGAAGCTATTCCCCCATCTCCCCCCCTGCAACATTCACCTCATCTTTTCTCCAAAGTATGTTTTGAAATTGCATCGTTCTTCCTCAGATGGAAGCTAACGTTCATTGTCTTGCCCTTGAAGAGAATAATATTGCTGCCCAGGAGCTGTGAAGAAACTGAACCTTCTGAAATTTTAAGCTGTATTAAATCTTCTCTGCTTTCTGAGGGCCAGAATATACTGTTTACAGGCAGTCTGATTGCCTGGCAGTCAAAACATTTCCTTCTTATACATTTCCCTTGCCACCACTACAGTAAGAAAATAGCTGTTTATAAAGCTGTGCTTGCAACAAAATCCTGTGTTGTTTGATAAGATTGGGTATACTGGTTGCACATTAGGGGAATATTCAGCAAATAATATCACTTTATATGGTACGCGTTCTATTATACTGTTTTATTATATTTCTAAGAGGAAGTGACTGTTGCAGTCACTTTTCTTCCATTAATAAGCATCAGAAAATGGTACTTTTTCCTGGTGTTTAGAAGTTTTTCTCTTCTATTTCTATATTCTTTTGCCTTTCTATATACACAGGTAAGATAACAATATTTAAATATACATTACGATGTATACTTACATAGCCCTGTCTTGCAAAGCACTGGAAAATGACTCCTGGCTTTATCTTCTGACTGTTTTTTTTTTTTTTTTTTTTGTTAAAGTAACAGTGCTTGTGTGTAATCTAGCACTGTCAAAAGGCAGAGGGAGGCATACTGCAGCTACATAAGGATAATTTTAGACAAATCAGAACAAAGATAATGCAAATTATATCTCAACAAATATCATATGTTACATTTCTGCTAACCAGCAAGTCTTAAATCCAGGATGTATAAATGTGTTTGTTAATGGGTGGATACTGAGTGGATATAATGAGTTGGTGATGCAGTCGGTGGCTGGTCATTATGATCAGAGAACATAACTTGCTGCAGCAACCTAGAAAATAAATGGATATAGCTCAGACAGGACTGTACTGTGAGCAAAATGAGAACTTTTCCTATGTGAAGCTTTAGCAGTCTTTGAGTTTTCTGGCTTCCTATCAGCCATTCTGAGCTGTATTTAGGATCCTTTTATCATCCATCACTAATCCATCCAAGGAAGGAAGGGTAAGGAAGTGGTCCCAGACCCTGCCTCACATAAGCAAAGGTAGTGCCCAAACAGGTAAAACAGAATCAAAAGTGTTGATAACTGAATATTAACAGCATGCTCTCTCTCAAAACAAATGACCATTCTTCTTCCAAGCTGTAATGAGAGAATATTAGCATTCTAGTTATCATCTAACAGGCATTGCAGGAGATACAGGAGCTCTAAAGATGCAGAAAGCTCTAAATACAACTTCAGCAGATCAGATTGCTTATGGATGAGAGCAAGTCAGGAGTCCTGCTTAGCTCTGCCAGTGGCTAGGTGTGGTGTTTGGCTGATCAGATGAAAACATGTTGTTCAGGTACCACTTTCTGAAAGAACGGAATGAAAATCTTCACAATTTGGTAGATTTTGCATGGCTTTATTCCTTAGGTATCAATGTGCCCTCAGAGCTGTCGGTTAGTAGATGCTGGAGAAGCACAGCACATGAATAATAACAAGAAGATTTGTTTTATTTTGAAGTTGGTAGAAAACCAGTGTCCCTACAGTTTAGGATATAGATACAGTAGAAGAGGTTTGTGTATTTGCACTTCAAAACAGAATTTCTTTATCTTTAAAATGTGCAATTAAAGACTTACCATTTTTTCCCTCCCTGGTGCAGAGTTTTAGAATCTGGTTTGGTTTGCTCATGCTTTACTGCCATGGCACAATTTTTACGCAGTGTAAGAACTCAGAGATGGATGTACTGAAACTTTAAAACTGTTTTGAGTTTCGGAAATGTTCACCTGTTTAAAAAAAAAAAAAAAGCCAACCTACAGAGACTTTTAAAAATAGACCAAGTCCTCCTGGAATTCAGTTACAGATGCCTGCCAGCTGCTTCCCCTGCCTGGGACCTGCATTTCAGCTTCTCTGTTCCTGTGAATGTTCCTTGCAGGGAAAGAGCCCATGTGACATGACTGACAGACAGATTGGAGAGAGAGATGCTCGGCTATGGACTCCCTTGCCATCCCTCCATCCCACCTGCTGCTTGGGCTGTCCTTTCATAGTCACGATTTGAGCTGTGCGATTGTTGTACAATGTAGATACCGACTGTGCAGCTACTGCTGGGACTAGCACTTTATTCTCATGCTATGTGCAATGACTATTTGAAAAGCTTTTTATTTAGGCCCTGTAGCACTGCATCTTAACAAAAAGCATTATAAGAATCCCATCTTCTTGGATCTGTATTCTGGCTGAGTTCACAGGCACACATTGCATCCCCCATTTGCTAAAACACTGAAGTGCAGACCCTGAGCAAATCTGCAGTCTTCATTTCCCCTGAAAATATATGCAGATTGTAATATAGTTGCCCATAAATGTGTATGCTGGATTCTCCCATAATACAGACCTTGCCCTTAAGGAATGGTTCCAAAATTTGTAGTGCAGGGTCAGAAAAAAAAAAAAAATAATTAAAAAATCTGTGTTTACTTATTAAACTACATGTACTGCCTTTTTTGTGTATCATCCTTTTTGGTCTTGTCGCAGATGATTCAGCTGTCCTGTTCCAGGAGAACATTTTCCAGCAATGTCGTTTGGGTGTAATCCTCTTTCTGGTATTGTCCTGTTTTACCCCCGTTGGCTTTCTGAGCATGTGTGCCCATCTGTGTGTGGTAGTGGCAGGAGCTTTCCATCCAGTCCAGCTGTCTGCAGGATCTCACTAGTTCTGTGCTGCCTTGCTCTCTTGGGTATCATTTTACTCTTTGATTGGGAAGAATATGGTTTGAGGGTTTGTGGCAGAAATTCATTTACTAATTCATAGGGGAGGGAGGTGGGGGAGGGGAGAAGAAGGAAGGGAAATAATTCTTTGGTACATAACAACAATCCTCCAAGGACATAGTTACTGCATTTCTTGTTAAAGTGCAATGTGTTTGTTTTCAAATCATTTAGAAAATGCAGTGATTCTGTGACCTAGGCTATTGCCTACTTAACACACAGCTATGATGCTGGGGCAGATACAGCTGTTCTGAGCTGAGCAGTTCCCTGCTTGATGTCTGGTCCCACTGATTTCAGGAGAAAATACGTATTCACAGGTCTTCACATAACAGGACATGGCTGCCTCACAGCTGGAGATGAGAAGTTGCATGATATGTTTGATTTGAGATTTCTCGGTGATTTTTATTTTTGGTGCAGAGATCCCAGCAGAACTGCATTTAATTAAGAACCTGATCCACAGCTCTTAGATTAAACTATGGGATGTGGCTGCTTACAGTGTGCACTGCTGCCGTGCGTTAGGGATATCTAGATTACCTCCAGATCAACTCATTAAGTAATTTCACTAGAAGCATTATGCAGCTTACCTTTTATGGTTCTCACGTATTTTCTGAGGTTCCTCTCCATAGTGTTACATGGATGCACCCACAGGCTCTCATGAACTGAGTTCAGATTTGGTGTTAAAATCAAGCAGTTGTTTGCTGTTAGATATGTAGGGTTTTTTTGGGGTTTTTTTTTTTTTTTTTTATTCATAAGATTTTAGGTAAAAGGTCAATGTTTCCAAATTTTGGTTTTAAAGGAACCTGATATGTGTGTGATAAATGCTATGAAGCTGATGTCTGAGAAACAAAAGTGCACATAGCAAGTCACTGGAGCTGACGGATTTCAAAGGGCTATAGCTGGTTTTATAAGCCACTAGCTTGGATTGCTTGATGTAATGCCGTTCCCAGACAGTGTGGAGATTGCATGTGCCTGTGCTGTGTGTTGCCAGACAGAAACCACAGCAATTCACCCTCAACATAATTGCCACCTACAGCACGGCTAGCAGCTTTTAAATGAGGAGGAGTGGGATTCTTTCTCTAGGAAAACACTGAGGAGCTTATGTCTTGTTGTAAATCGACCTAATCTCTTCATTAGAAGGGCAAGGACAGCAACAAACCTCAGCCAACATTGCACGTAATGAAGTATTTTTAAAATAATCTCTTTGAAGTGTAGCACAGGCAGAATCCAGAAAAATCAGGTGGTGCTTCTTACAACTCATATAATGTTAGTGATGGTTTTAGACGTGTGGCGTAGCTTCTTCTATACGTGAGGATTTAATGTGCATTTTCAGTACTTCATTTCCCTCTATGTGGATGCTAAGATCAATATTATTATAATTAAAGCTCCAGCCACTTGCAGCCTTCTTTTGTATGGTTGTTTACTTAAAATACCCAGGAACATTGTTAGAGGGGGAAATACCAAGTAAAAACTTTATGTTTAATTCTTTGCTTCCTTTTCCTACCATGTTACTAATTCTTTACATTTGCACATGAAGAATCAAATTGATTTATGGCTATTGAGTTTGCTTGAGTGTTGATTGGGGTGGGTTGTGTCCTTCATGGAGTGCAGACATGCAAAAGTAGATACTTGGGATTTGATTGTTTTGCTGTGCTGACAGGAGCAACAGATCAGGGAAAGATAAGGTGGCTTCCTTTGTGCATGATCCAAATCCCATTAAAGCCAGTGAAGAGATTTCTAATTATATTAGAGTCATGATGGGATCACTGCAGTCATAGAATCCTTGCTATACAGAGTTCACTGTGGGACAGCACCTGGGTTCCCCTCCTTTGTGTTAACTGAACAACATAAAAGGATCTGTCATAACATGTAGGAAGTTTTCCATTCCTGCTCACCAAGAAACTGGTGTTTACTGGTTTAGATATTTCTCAGTCATTGCACCTGCTTCTCAGTGGTGGAAAACTAATGTAGTTGTAGTCCAAATGTTGATGTGGAGAGCTTAGATAGAAACTAGGGATTATTTTCTGCCAATAACTGAGTTAGAGGGGGGACCTAAGTAGCCACACTGCTCTCAAGCTATGTGGGCCCTTGGTGCCTACTTAGCTTTCAGTGATTTTGGCATTTACATGATCTCTGTTATTCCTTCTTTTAATTATGGGGACAAAAAAAGGGGTCTCTTGCAGTGCAGATCTAGAATAGTTGTCATTTGGATGAAGAGAGTTTAGTTTTTGCTGTGCCCCTTTGCATTTGTACAGTATGTGCCGCAAAGGTTGAAAGATGTTTCTGCGCTAGCAAAAACTTAGGGTGCCTTCAGCACAAAATTTACTACAGTGTATGGAAACTCTCCCACTCCCAAAAAAAACATTGGCAAAGCATGGAAGAAGTCTGCTTTCTTCTGTTAGATCTGCAGAATGTTGGAGAGATACATGTTACTTGATTATGAAACACTGTAAGTAGGCACATCTGTGTTCAACTAAGTCTTGTGAGCTGAATGCACCTGACAGGCACAGCTGTCTGCATCTGAGATCAGCTCCAACTTCTCTACTTACATTTTAGCTTGTAACTAGCACCTTTTCCAGCACATTATTGTTGATTAGCGGTTGTGCCTTATGAAAGGTTTTGACCATTGCAGCTTTGCAGTATTTGCATCTGTAATCTTGCGGTAGAAGCACCTTAACTAGTAAGGTAAGAGTCAGCTATGGGCACTGCTTTTTATGCATGTGAGCTCCTACTTGTGGAATAGTTTATATTGTCATAAATCTCCTTAAGATGGGTTTTTTCACCCCCGAAATGTAACACTGCCATCACCCGCACCTGAACTTTTTCTATCTGCAATTTAATGCTAAGACTAGGAGAAAGCATCTCAGGTAATTTCCTTTGGACCTTTTGTTTAGGTAAGAAGGAGGCAGATGCATTCGCTGTCTGAAAAATGGTTGACTGGTGGATCAGTAGATCAGAAAGTTTGGTGGACAAGGTTGAATATCCTTTGCCACTATTAGACACAGCGGTATGAAGCAGATTTTCTTTATCTATTGGGAGTGTCTCTCTGCCAGATGGAGTGGTATTTAGGTCAAGAGATATGTTTGCAGTTGTGAAGCCATGCTTGTCCAGCTAAGAAATGTGTGGCCTCTCTCAACTATTGAAGGCATTGAATAAGCATACAGCTTATTGCCCATGTTTAGCATCTTCGCACAAAGACCCAATCTTTGCAGAAAGTGGGAATACGGTCTAACATTTCATGTGAAATAGCTGTCCTTAATAGCATGTCATGCATGCTGCAGGACACTATAAACCTTGTGGTAGATATTTACGTAGTAACTTGCGCTGTTAAAGGGAAACTTTAAAAGAGAAAGCTTTTTGTAATCAATAACTGACTTATTTTAACTCTGCCTGCATCTCCTTCTGTCTGTGTTGTGTGGACTCAAGTTTGGAGGCCTAATTTAGGCAAAACTTTTAAGGAGGACAGTATTCAGTGACAAGCTGCCTTGCTACATGTCCCATTATCATCTGTGAGGCAAGGGCCATAGTAGTTTTCAGGAGCAAGCTGTAAATTAAGGCCTGCAAAATCTGGCCATTTTTTCTCAATGCTGCTTTTGTCTTTTGGTTTATGCTACAAGATTTATATTCACATGTCAAGAAACAGATCGTAATGATTATTTCAGAATTCATTGTTATTTTGCAGTGGGTTTATGAGGCCAATAGCCTAATGCTGCAAAGTTGTTTGTAATGTTAAGCTTCTACACCTAAAGCAGTGAGGTATCCATGGTAACTGTCTTGCCTGTACACAGTACCCCAGGCTGCCTTTTCACACAGGTCAGAGCATGCACATTCCCAGATACTGACTCAATTTAGTCTGCCTTACACATGAGGTATTTTTAAAAAGACACTGGCTCTGACTTTTTTTTTTAAATAAATTTCCCATTTAATTGGTCATTTGGGCTTCTGCATTCTGCTAGTGAAAGCAATATAAAAAGCCTTTGCCACTGTAAACATAACTGTTGCCCAGACATATTCAAATTAAACCTAATTCTTGCGCTGAAAATATTAAGGGCTTTGCAGCAAGGAAATTGCAAATTAATATTTCTACTTACCACTAGAGAATCATCCTAATGTGAAGTTTACAATAGCATGGTTTCATTTAGGTCCTCAGTCAGGTACTCAGCATACTCAGCTCCCTTTTGTCTTCTCTTGTGTTTGAAGTTGCACCAGCATTAGACTCCAAAGAATATCCTCCTTCCTCATCTTCCTGTTGATTTGCACAGTACATACTCATTGAAGATTTGTTTCTGTTCTGATCTAAAATGATTTTTTTACTGTTATCTGGGGTACTTCTCTGCATACCCCAAAGCCTGAGTAAAATTCTCCACAAAGTGGAATGATGTGCTTGGAACTTTTTTCACCTGCTATCCTTCTTCATCTTAAGAATGTCCTGTCCATTTTTGACATAATTTTGCTCCATGTTGGTGTGTTCTGTGAGTTCCAATGCTTTTGCTACAGTGAATCATCAGGTGTGTTTCCTCTGAGTGTTCAGGTTAGTAATTTGACTGTGGAGGAGGAGAACAGGCTCAGTTTTTAACCAGATGCTTCTTTCCCAAATGCTCACTTGCCCTTTTCCCGTCTCTTCCAGAGCTGTTTTACCAAGCAACAAGGCATGATTACTGAGTGGGAAAAGCTACAAATCAAGTGTTGTTATGTATTATAGCGTGTCATTGGTACAGACAAGGGACAGGGAATAAAAAGGCAAATTCAGAGGGGACAGGAAGGAAGAAAAAAGATGGAAGACAGCAAAGCAGGAGAGACAAAATCCAGATGCTGTCCTGGTCTTGTACATCATCCCTTCTGCACTACATAAATCTGTCAAGCTTTTGGCCAAGTCTTGGCAGCTCTGGGCGCCACAGCTAGAATACTAATACTTGTTTCTACTTATAGTGAATTTTAGGGTGGAGAAGAATATGAACTATATAGGCATCTATGTGACACTGAATCCTTAGCAGTCAAAAAGCCATTTCATCTAAAGGTGGGCTCACAGGAAGACAGAAAGGCACTTAATATGTATAGGAGGCCAATTTATGTAACAAAGTCATTGCAAAGTTGTAATTAATCAAAGGAACTAAATAATGCCGACATTCTGGGCAGTGTTATTTAGGGATAAATGAGGGATCTGGTGTTCATAGGCTGTCATCAGAACTAAGAAATCTGATGCTGTGGCTGTCTCTGCCTTGCAAAGTCACTCTTTAGTGTGTTAGAGGATGAGGCGTTTTGGACTTTGTTAGTACACGAACAGAAAATTCATCTGTGGGAGGCAGAAAGACAAATTTGGAGAGTTGGCTGAGTGAGTATGGGCACCCAGGTCAACACCAGCAGAATGTCACTGAAGAAGGAAACCTAGAGCTTTTCTCTAAGAAGTTGCCTTTTATTCAAAATCTGAAATGTTTCTACCTGCCCTCATTTTTGTATAAGCCAGTGGTATTTTGCTAAGCAAAGATGAAGACATAAATGAAATGCAAACTGTTTTCATATTAAGATTTTGGTAACGTGTACTTTCTTGTCATGGCAATTCTGCTTTTTTCTTTGCTGTTGAATGTAGAGTTCCAGCTGCTGTTCTGGATTACTATAGTGCTCTGCCCTGGGTGTCTCCACATCCGAGATTTCATGAAAACAGTTTTTCTCTTGAATGTTCATTTCACTGCTCTGTTTTTTTGATCCAGCACAAATAGACTTGGTACACTTAATTTCTCTCTTAAACACATGCAAATTGCCAAAGAGGGTCAGACCAGAGGATTAAGAGTGCTGTCTCTCTGTGGGGTCACCATCAGATGCTTCAAGGTCTAAGAGTCCCCACTGTAGGCAGAGTTGAAGTTTTCTATTCTTCCTGAAGTCTTGGGATAATCCTTAACAATAAGATCATACATCTCTGGCCTCTAAAGCGTGAGATTTTGTCTTTCTTCCTATAGTAATTTTTTTAACATTTGCTATTGTAACTAGTTTTGCTTGTTTTCTATAGAAATGCCCAAATCCTTTGTGAGTCTTGCTGAATTCTTGGTCACAGTGATATCCCATGGTAATGAGTTCTGCCATCTAATTGTGTGTGGTTTAACGAGTATTTCCTTATCACTTTTTCACTGATCATCTTTACATTCCTTTGAAGGCCCCTTGGGTGGGAGAGGAAAGAGAAATTCCTGACTTCCCCATCTTCTCAGCATCCATTCTTTTCTGTACTGCTGTCACATCTTTTCATCTCTTTTCCAAGGCGAGCAATCTCAGCCTTTAATACCACATTTTCCACACCTTTGTGTGCTTCCAGCTCTTCTCTGGGCCTTCTATGAGGTGGCAACCTGTAGTAAACATGGAACATCAGATGAAACTGCGCCGTTGACCTGACTTAGGGCTCTAGCTTCATCTATACTTTTTCCCACCCTACTTAACCTTTTAATATGATTTTCACAGAGATAGGCTAACAAAATGCAGCAGCAGTGCTGCATTCAGAACTGAGGATTTTCCTAATAAACAGAGTAGCCTGAGCTGTGAATTATGCGGCCCCTAAGACTGTTGATGGGTTTTATTTTGTATTCATTCAAAGCAGTGACTGGTTAGCATGCATATGCAGTCTAATTTTTAGTTATTGAAACTGTAAAGTTCATCTGGGTTTTCATAATGCCGTTGAGCCCTAATGTTGGGATGTTGCATGGCATTTATCAGAGAGGTGTCATTAGTGGGAATATCAGTACTCTTGAAACGCAGCAGAAAAAAATTGCAAGTCAGTTTGAGGACCTCCAGAGCATGTTTTTTGCAGGCTTACCGTCAATCTATGCTGTACTTAACAGCTCTAAAGAAGCATATGACATTGTATTTCCATAGCTACATGCTGTGCATGTAGGAACATTCCAGTGATAATGTATTTCTCCTTGGAAGCGATAGAAATTTAGGCATTATAATGGCAACGGCTTCATAATAAATGTATACTAAAATATATTAAGATGAAAAAGCCACTGCACATGTGCAGCAATCTTACCTGTGACATAAATAACTCAGCAATTTTAGCAAATATAAGGGAGCGATTTAATATTCTGGGTGAACAGCTTGCGTATTGTTTTTTACATAAACATGAATCTGTCTTTTAGCAGTGGGAATTTGAGAAGCTGAGACAGCCTCATGAAAATGTGTCTTCGTCTCCCCCTTGTCTCTACTTTTGAATAGCTAATTTAATTTCCAGCAAATTTTGGTCATTTTTTTTCAGCCAGTTCTAGAGTGGCTTCACTTTGGTTTGATCTTTTTTAATATTTTTTTTTTCCTGATCAACCTAGAAGAGAACTTTTTCCTGATTTTGTGAAACTTAGGGTTCAGAAATTGCTGTTGCTCCTAAAATAAGATGACAGCTAAGGAGCTATTGAGCTCTGGCATGACAGGTAATGTACCTCTGAAAGTTATAAAAACCAAAATGTTGCTCTCTTAACAACGTTTCAGTTTCATTTGGCAACTTTGGCTAATAGAAACAGTTTATGGAACTTCTACTGCAGACTTACACAAAGTCAGAATAATTTCCGTGGCACTCTTCAGAGGATGGTATTAGGTTTATTTGTTTGAACTGATGAAATCTTAGGCTCCAAGAGTAGAAAGTTAATACTGACCTCTAATTTAAAAGGAGAGATTGAAACTGCTCTGAAACCAGGGAGACTTTTTCCTAGTAAAAGATACTTTGAAAATCAGAAGATGCCTTGAAAAATCAGAATGTCTGTCATTTGGAAGAGATGCTGTATTATTAAAACTTCAGATATGCCAGGAAAGACCAGCTCCCAACACCAAGTCGCTGCAGTTTTGTGAATCAGTAGGTAGAAGCCAGGATATACTCTGAATGACCCTAGATAGATGAGTAGCCTGCTCAGTTATTAATGACATTAGTTGGCCTAACCTACAGTCTGAACCAAGACCTGATTCCTTATTCCTGGGGAATAAATCTGCCAGGCAACTTTTTTCCAGCCTCCAGAGGAATTTAGCTTTTAATTTTTCTACAGCCAGACTCATCATGCCAGAGCAGAGGTGGAGCTCAGATCTTAAGTAACTTTGAGTTGTAAATTTCTCATGCTTAACCAAGGGGTCCTTTCCTTTTAGAGTGGCCTTACCTCGTAATCCTGGATCACCATTAATTCTTAGTTACTTGGGCTCCATTTCTGGCAGTGGATGTGCTTATTTGCCATTTGAGGAAGAGGAGATGCATTGATTTGCGTTGATAGCCATGCATCAGTGCCTATGTCCTTGCTGAGAGTCAATTGCAAGGATCTGAGCTCCTGTTATCATGCAGTATCAAGAAATCTGCTCGAGGAGGTTGCTGAGTGTTTACTTGGTGTTTACCACCTCTGGCAATCAAAGTCATGAGCCAGGCTCGTAAAAATGATGAAACTGCTTTGGCTTGGTTTCTTAATGATCAAAACCCCAACAACATATTTTAGGGGTTTTTCTTGTTTTTGTTTTGTTTTGTTTTGTTTTTTCTAGCCTTCTGGCTCTGGTCACACAGATTTCACATTTCCAAGACCAGAAGCACTAGAAATTCTGTTAAGGGGGTGTGTGGGTTTTGTTCTTGATTTTTAGTTTTGATGTGAATTGGAGTTTTCATGCAAGCACATAACTCTAGGTACTGAACTTGAAGTGCCAGCTATCCTGAAAAGGATAATGCAATTGGAAAGTTGGTATTAATGGAAAATTTCCAATTAAGTTTGATTGAAAATTATTCAAACTACTGGTTTTTTTTTTTTTTTTTAAAAAAAAAGCAGAGAATTATAACTATTTTCAAGTTATCCCTGTTAAAATGAATAGGTGATGAAGTGTTGGGTTTGTGGTATTGTCTAACTTGGCTCTACTTTTCTGTTAGTTTGAAATTCCTCCTAATTTCATAGATACAGTGCGATCAGTGCAGCAGCTGGCTTTGCTCCAGATGGGAATTATTCTCATCTGCTAAGAAGTGGAGGAAGATGCTTTGTTTTCTTTGTCATGCTGTGCAGCATTAGAACAAGGGGTGAGCCTGCCTGTCAACTGCAGTTAGCATTTAGGACATTCCTTGCTGTACCTTGATCCCATCCAGACTAGTCTTTTGAAATGGTGTGTGCTCATTTTCCAGCAAGGTAGATGCAAAGACTCTGTTTCCATATACCTGTGGATAACACTGATAATTTAGGCTGCTGCCCTGATCTGCCACAGGGTTGGCTTCCCTTAGCCATTTCTGTTTTGCTGCATAGAAAGGAGCTGCTTAAATGTTTTGACCAGCTGTTTTCCTTTTGCAGTAGCCACAGTTCGTGTTAGACTGTAAGAATACAAACTTGTATGTTGGCCTTTCAAGAATTTAAAGTAAATTGAAGTCTTTCATTTTCAGCTATTTAAGGGCTGATTTTGTACAGTCTTTAGACATCTAAAAATGCAAGTGTACTTGGAGGTGGGCACACACACTTGGTTTTCTCCTCAATGCCTCATGTCCAATAAATGAGCAATAATTCAGTATCTGTTTTCATGTAAGAATGCAAGGGGTGTTTCTCAGAAGCATCAGGTGTGTGTGTTGGTCATTTTTGTCAGGCTAGCTCTTGGGGCAGAGTAGACAGGGTTGTTGGTCACTGTCAGAAGCACATCTGTAAGTCATGGGAGGACAGAATCTGGCAGTTACATGCACTGATTAGAGTAATGTTTAGGCAGGAATGAGTGGCATTCGAGGAAAAATGGTTGGTTTTGATGAGTTCTTGATATTGTTTTGCAAGGTAGTAGATGCTGAGAATTAGTTTCTTTAACTATCACTATGTTTTTTTTGTTTTTTTTTAATAATACAGAAATACAGAACAGTTCTAGATGAGTAATTAAAATTAACTGGGAATATTTGTATATACTGGAGTGTAGGATCACGCACTGCTAGCACAGATCAATTGTTGTCCATGAATCAATTACAACATAAACCATGGGCAGAATCTG
>JASSUY010022256.1:0-10322 GCA_032466535.1 Forpus xanthops
ATGGCAGGGTGTTGGAACTGGATGAGCTTTATGGTCCCTTCCAACACAAACCATTCTGTGATGCTATCAAAGGCTGCCCATATTGACCAAAGAGGGCCTCAATCACACTGACAGATGAAGACCTCCCACAGATGCTGGAAGGAGAGGGATGGCCAAGAAGCTCTGTGTGGACAGCCCAACCCTTTTTGGACAGCTTCCATAGAGCTAAGGATGAATGAGACAGCTCCTACCTGAAAGAAATGCCCAGAAGTTGAGCATGGTTTGATCATATAATTAAAGTGGTTACACTTCAGGGACTGAGATCACACCAGTGACCTTTACCCTGGTATTTCTCCAATACCCACTGGACTTCCCAAAATTAATACAGATCTCCAAATGAAATCCTTGGGCATACAAGGATTCATCCTTATCAACACCTGCCTGGCAAGTTAAGCCCATGTGACCCATATATATTTACACATCCTATATGAAACTGACTTTATTGGGCTGAAACTATTCATTTCCTATAAGCAGACCTTCAGAAAGCCATCTTCACCTGAGGCCCCTGGTTCAAGAGCCACTTCCAGACTGTCCAACAGTGACATAGTTCACATCTTTTGCATTTTAGTGACAGCCACTCTTCCCAGTTTCCAAAAGTCATGCAGAAGTTCAGCCAGCCAAGCATACCTACGGGTCATCAATACTGGAGATCTGTTGTATTTCACTGGGGAAGTGCCATGAGGACTATTTGTTTAACATGATAAATAGTGATTACAGATGCCACTCATTCACTCTCTGAGGTGTGAAAGCACAAAAGCATCTCCTGTGCCTTCTGTGAAGCCATCCTCAGGAGTTTATAAAAGTTAGCTATATGTTGCAACAAATATTATGCATCTCTCAACAAATCTATCCCTGCAGGTTAGTTCCAGCTATCAAGAGCCTACACGGGCACCCTGTACTTCAACAACTGCATTTATGTACAGGTACAACCTGGTGAAATAGCAAATTATGAATCAAATCGCCCCCAGTGAGCTGACTGGTCTGGTGCCACTGGTTATAATGGAAATTTGGTGCTTCCCCAGAACCACCAGAACCATGGGGTATTAAAGTTAAGGCCACATTTCCTGGCCTCAGCTCCTCTGTGGGCTTGTTGCTCGTATGCCTTTGATCAGCACATGATGATGAACAGGCTGAGCTCCTCTCCTCTCTCCTTTGTCTCTCGTCATGGCAAGCACCAGGCATACAAAGAGCCCCAGCACCTCCTTAGATCTAACCCAAGGTCTCCCACTGTAGCCTGACCTTGATTTTATTGCAAGCTCCCAGACTGTGGTATGAAGTTGGGTGATCAACACTCATCCTCTGGGTGAGCTTGCAGGGACCTGCTACCCAGCAGCTATGTGCACTGTGGGGCGAGTGCTCGGAAGATGCCATCACAACACCAAGACCAAGCCCCACGGCTCTCCTATTTCCTTAAAACCAGTTCTTGGGCCCCAAATAAACACAAACAGGAGTTCTGGCAGGGCCAGAGCAGTGCTCAATGCATCCTATATTGAAGGACCGCGTTTTCACTTTGGTTTCTCTTTCTGGCTTCTTTAAATTACCCAGCACACTTCACAATTTCAGTTTATATAAACCTCCAAAATCAGGAGCTCTGGGTCATTCCTGGCTGGCAGCTTGATAAAGTCTGCGTGCAGCATGACAAGTCCCATCTGATGCGCTGAGCGGGTTTTGGCAAGGGGGGATCCCAGTGATAAATGGTCAAATAAACATAAACAATTAGTGCAGCTACACTGAAGGCATAGCTTGGCTCCAGGTGGTGTTTTAAGTGCTTCATCTATGGACAAAGCAGGGGCAAATTTATTAACCACAGCATCTACGCAGGTAGCACAGAGGGGAGTTTATAGGGTGGTCACATCTGACCATGGCGTTTCCTTATAGCCTTGTCCCCCCTCCCATTCAAGCACCTACTTGGAGACCTGGAGCTCAAGGGGGATGGTGCTCTGGGCATCATCTCCCTTCTGAACCTCTCTGTTGAGGTTTTGGGAGGTTCATAACAGTTAGTTATGGGAGTTTCGCTTGGAAATCCTCAGTGGTTCCTCTCTGTATTCCTTGATGCTCTCCTGGACAGGCTCCAGCAGTTAGGGATGTTCAAATGCAGTACAGAAAACCATCCTGGCTGAGTATCTCCCTTCCTTATGTATCTATATGGACACGCATACATACCCATTATGTACATTTGTCTTTGTGTGTGCACAGAAATCCTGTGGGAGGGGGAAGATGTCAAGTGAAACAGAAGTTTGCAATTACCCTCTGCAATCACCCCACTCTCATGGGAACTTGCTCACACTTCAAGAGACGTGTCCCCCCACCCACACTGTGTTCTGCAAACAACAGGAAATAATAAAACAACCAAAAAGAGCAGAAAAATAAAAGACAGCCAGAGAAAAATAGCAGAGATTCACCCATGTTGGAGCTGGCCTGGCTGAACATCAGGTAGCTGGTCCGTGCAGCATCTCCGGCATGAGATAGAAGAGGGCTCATGAGGTATATCATGTTGTCCAGAGAAGCTGTGTCTGCTCCATCCCTGGCGGTGTTCAAGGCCAGGTTGGACACAAGGGCTTGGAACTGGATGAGCTTTAAGGTCCCTTCCAACACAAACCAGTCTGGGATTCTGTCACTGTTGGTGGCATTTCTGCCCATGCCTTTGCAGACACCTTCCTCCAACTCTACCTTCCCCCTTGTGCAAGCTGCCCAGCCTCTGCTATAGGAGGTTATATAGGATATTTATATAATAGATACATCCCTATGGGTGCGCAATATTGCAGCCCTGTATGCTCATTGGTGGTGGGTACCTCCTTCCAGCACGGCCTTAAAAATAGCATAAAGAAAGCCATTTCCTCCCATTCTGAACCTCCTGGGAGAGCAGGCCGGCCCCTGTCGCTCTGCTCTTCTTCGGAGCCAGAAAAAGGAAAAGGAATTAAAAAAAGGCTGCTATTGAATGGCGCGCACACACTGGGTGGGTTTGCTTCCTGACAAGAAAAAAAGCCACGGCGGAAAAATGTGCCCGGCTTAACCATGGAAAACTGGTTTGGCCGGCATCCCTCCGGAGTGGACAGGATTGCGAGGGCCTTGGATCTGGGTATGGCTGTCACCAGTGAAAACACAGCTCCGAAATAAAACACACTTCTGTGAGTGCCAGAAAAGCAACGGATGGGGATCCGGCTCTCCCCTCCACTCCTCATCTCTCCCTTTGCCTCCAGAGGGAAAGCCACCGAAGGGAGGGCTTTGGGAGTAAAAATAAAAGGGTCATAGCACTAGCACATTAAATCAGAAGCAGATGTGTGCCTGCTCGCCAGCCTGAGTCACCGCGGGAGGGTGGGGAAGGGGGGGTTATCGCTATTTTGGTGCTGGGTGTGGGGTACAGAAAACAATGCGAGGAGAAGGCGGTGCAGTGTTTGAGCAGGCTTAATATCAGCTTGGGAGCAGGTACAGGCAGGCTCCACAAGCAGAGGGGTGGGAAGCTCAGCTCCGCAGTGGCATTGGCAGCAGCCGAGCTCCAGACAGGGCTGCTCCTCCTGACCCTGCCTGGGCTCCTTGCTGCATCGCTGGGCATCCCCAGATGTGCACATCCCAATTTGGGCGGGGGGGTTCTTGCTGATCCCCATAGCATCTCCCACTGTCATCCCGCCAGGAGCTGCCATCCCCATAGAATCATGTAATCATAGAATGGTTTGGGTTGGAAAGGGCCTTAAGATCATCCAGTTCCAAGACCCCTGCCGTGGGTAGGGACACCTCACACTAAACCATGTCACCCAAGGCTCTGTCCAACCTGGCCTTGAACAATGACATGGATGTGCCATTTACCATCCACTGCCAGACCTAAGGCATCTCCATCCTCACACCAGGGCACTGGCAGGAATACCTCATCCTACCTCTCACATGGAAAACATCAGGAGCTAGCACATCTCTAAAAGGCAGCTTGCTTTGGGGCAAGCCCCATAAGGCAAGCTCAGACTGACCTCTCACCATGCCCTTCACTGCTGGCACCACGTTGACATTCATTAGGCTTGTGCTCCCACAAGAGCAGTACCTCAGATTGGTCTATTTGACTACAGCATAAAAAAAACAAAACAATTTTTTTTTTTCTTGGCTGTAGTGACAGTCTTTGCAGCCTCATTCATTTTTAATTGCCATTTAAGTCCTGGGGCTCTAAGCACATGAGCTCTCCTGCTACGCCTGGGACAGAACATCTCCCACATGGACACAACATGGCTTTTGGAGAGATGTGTCCATGGAAGGTGTCTCTGCAGAGCATCTCTTGTGACAGCAGTCCAGCCTGCAAAGACACAGCTCCTCCAGCACCACCACCACATCATCTGTACCATAGGCAGAAGTCTAGTCCTGGGCCTGGACTGTGCTGCTGCAGTTATCCTTGAAGCAGGATGAGTCAAGTCCCTCCTTTCAGAGAGGGAACCCAAGCCACCCAGGTTTCACCCATGTGAGTGTCTCCTCAGAGCCATGTATAGCTTCACTGACACTGCAGAGGGCATTAGGCAGAATGGGTGAATATTGCATCTCCCCATCCTCTGCTGACCTGAGGAGGAGCATCATGGATGCTCCATCCCTGGAAACATTCAAGGTCAGGTTGGATGCTTTGAGCAACCTCATGTAGTTGAAGATGTCTGTGCTCATTACAGGGTGTTGGACTAGGTGACCTTTAAAGGTCCCTTCCAACCCAAACCATTCTGTGATTCTGTGACATTTTTTCTACAAGCCATCACTTCTCTGAATTGTACGTCCTGGCCACACTGAAACCCCAGTGAGATGCATCATGTCTCTTACCTTTCTGATGGGCATTTCTAGAGGCAATACCACCAAGTTTCAGCAAAGGACATTCAGGGAAAGGGATTGAGACTTTCATTCAGACTTCTTGTATGTAAACCAACCAATTAATGAGTAATATGAAGACCACAGGTAATGTACCAGCATAACCTTACACTGTGGCCCAAACACCAAATATCTAAAGGCAACTCCCTATCTTCAGGGGATGATTTAATCCAGCTCTGAAGGTTACAAAGCAACTTAACCAAAGATCAGGGATCAGAGGCAGAGCTCATTTGTATCTCCTCCTGTGCACAAAAACCTTGGTTTCTCTGCCAACCTGCTAGCAAGGTAAACAGCAGCTGAGTTGTCAGCTCAGCCTTGATCCTGCAAAGCTTCACCTGCCTGAGCAATCTATGTGCTTCCACTCATGTCCAGCCTGGTAAATCTAGTTAAAGCTGGTGGAGGAAAATAAAAAAGCATCTGAACTCCCTCATGGTGTAACCTGGGAGAAAAGAAAAACGTCTTCTGCATGGAGAAAGTAATGAAAATCAACAGGATTCAGTTTTCAACCAACACTTCTGCAGGCAAGGAGAGGGGATGAAGGATCGGACCCCCAAGCGAGGCAAGCCCTATGTCCCAGCTGACAACGTGCACAAGCCAACTCACAGTCCGATCTGATTTAAAACAGCTGAGTTGTAAATGAGGCTTATAATGGAATTGGCAAATGACCTTTCAATACGGCATTCAAAAATAGCTGGGGCTTGAGTCCGGATTCAGCTCTTGGATGGGTGTGAGTGCAGGACCGGGGTGCATCATGCCATCAGCTATGAAAACAGCCCAGGCAAGCAGGGAAAAAACCCAGCCTCTCTCCTCTTGGGAATTTAGAGGGGTGAACCCTCAGAAAGAAAAAGGAAAAGTAGGGAAAAGGAGGAGAAAATGCAGCCCTGACACATAAAGAGAGACAGTCTTGCCTGTTTGTTTTGGCCTATCTCGAGCTCAGGGCAGTTTCCAACTGGAACCCAGAAATGCTGATGGTGTTTGGAGTCTGCCTGCATCCCTCTCATGACGTGAAGAGGCATTTAGGATGGTGGGCTGGGATTTTTATTTTTCCCCTTCATTTTTTTCCCTAACAACTGTATTTACTGTTACATTTTGAACTCTCCATGCTGTCATTACAATGTCAGATGAAATTACACGCGTGATAACCGTAACATCAATGAATGCACATGTTCACAAAGACTGCACAGGAAACATTTTCAAGGGAAGCTACTCACACGTCCGGACTCAAAAGGGATATCCAAAAGAGTCCTTGAATTACAGGGTGCTGCCTACATTCAGAACTTGGCCTTGCTGGACCTGGACAGACTGATTTTATGCTTTTTTAGGCTTTGCTGGATTACACTTATTTATCCTGGGGTTACTATGGATTGAATCCAGGGATTTAACTGATTCAGTTCTGGATTTACACCAGTGCAAAGAGCATGAGAACATTACAGTGCTCTGCCTGCAGATCTGAATTGCACCGTCCTGTATTAACCTCCTGTGCTGGTGCCACCATGAAGATGATGGCATCTAGTTCATCAGTTAAAGAAAGAGCTGCATGGGCACAAGAACAGGGATAGCTCTACCATCGCAAAAGCACCTCCTACCAAGGTGGCTAGTTCCCTTTCACACAAAAAACTACATGTACCCCTATACAGCACTCAAAGAATGACGACTGATGCTCTCTCCTGGTCCAAGATGTACTAGAGGTATAAGAAAGGATCCTCAGCTTCTCATCCACTCTAAGACCAGAGGTAACTGCTCCTCTGAGCTCTGCCTTTGAGGCTGATCTTATGAAAACCCCAGTTTCTGCTGTGAAGAAGCAGCAACCAGGTTTCTTCCAGCAGCTGTGGGCAGCTGAGTGAAGGGAACTTGGCTGGTGCTCCCGGAGGATGGTTCCAGCAGCTCAGAGATAAGAGGCAGCAACCTCCAGGAGAGAGGCATTGTCTTCCATTGGCACAGCTGGATGCGTTAGGCAACATCTGTACAGTTCTGATTGCATCTGCTTAGGGGGAAACAGTACAACTGTAACTAGGCCAGTCTAGTTAAAGTGCTACAGCTTCTAGGCAAATCTATGGGGTGTTTGAGATCAAGCTCATGGTGCAGTGAGATCCATACCTACAGAGGTTTTGGCTTCTAGACAGTATCTTACAAAGCAGCTGCTTTGCTCTTGCTATCTTACACGAAAAAAAAGAAATGCAGATATCTAAAAGTGTCTGTGGGTTAGATATGTTGTCTCCCTAACACATGCATGAGGAGCACATGGTTGCTGCTTCATACTTTTACCAGAGTGCAAGTCTGATCCACCTCCCAAGCAAGGGACTAGAGGATGCTCTGTGTATGTGTGAACTTGGTAAATGTCCTGAAGAGCACAGGCAGAAGTGTAGAATCACTCACACTATTTCAGGATGTTTGTCTTGGGCTGGAAAACACCAGCCTTTCATCCCACTTGCCCATCATTCAACTGTCTGTATTTTGCATATCCTCTCAAAGCAGCCTTAATTAAATGCATTACACTGAATTCTCTCTAGGAGAGGAAAATTCATTAGTTAAGGGGCCACAATGAAAGCAGACATTTGGAACCATCTACCTCCCCATCCACCCACCTCACCTCCCACCTCTGGCATTCCTAATCCACCATATGCTTTTTCATATGTGCATCACATCAGCAAAATACCCCTTGCAGCATTTTGATTTCTTCTCCCCATTTGTCCGTGAAGACACTGACCAAAAAGTGGCCTAAACACAGCATTTTGCATTTTACGTGTTTTTTTTTATATACACACACATGTATATATCCATTCAGCCCTTCCTAGGAATGGGCAGGAACCCAGCAGCTTGCCAACGGCGCACTTCAGAACCACACACCAGCTTGATGAAACACCAGTGCTGCAGCATGCTGGGGACTTTCCTTTTCCAAGCCGGTACTTCAAAATATTTATAAAGGCACTTAAACCCCCATTTTGACCACTGCCTCTGTTTGCAAACGCTGCCTTGACATTCATGTCAGGTCGAGGAGAGTAAAGCTCACATTGTTGGCATACCTGAGGATAGGCAGAGGGACTCGCTCCCTGCACACAGAACAAAGGCCTGAGTTATTGCAGAGCTTTGCCTTCCACTGAGAGCAATTATGGTTAGAGAAAACCCTTGTTTATAGCAGAATCCTTCCAGTTGGGGAAAAAAAGAGATTTAATTATATGGTAATGGTGCTGTGGGCGTGCTTGCAAGCACAGCGCAGATGTGGGAGCAGGAGGCTACGAGCAGGGCTACTCCCCTTGCCCAGGTGGATGCTGGTGGTTCAAGCCCTCATGATGGTGAAAACGGGGATTTGAAGTCTCCCTCTGCGGCTGTTAAATGGTAAGCACTGAATCAGGCATTTGCACAGGACATGCAAAGCATGGACAATAACAAAAGAGGTAGAAGACGCATGTGCATCACCCAGCTAGGAGCAAAAAGAGGGGTTTTAAGGGGAGATCGATGGCTAAAATACCCAAACCTTCCCCCTTTTCCCTTTCCCTGAGTCACAGCGTTGGAGACAGGCTTGCTAAGGTAAGTCATGAGCCAGGTTTGGTTTCCACTCTCCCTTCCAAATGGTATTGCAGAATCAGAGCTCAGTGTGAGCTGCTGGCATTTCACATACAGAAATGGGCTACAGGACTTCATAGAGTCATAGAGCTCCATCAGAACTTTATAGAAAGCACCTTACAGAGGAAAAAATATGATCTAGTTAAAGATACAGAGCTCCTTGGTGCTCTGTATGCCAAGGTACATGCTCATGAAGCGCATGCAATGAAGAATATTTTTCTAGCCTTGTCTTTTCTTCCATTTATTTTAAGAAACAGTGTGGTTTCCTCTCCTGTGTTTCTCATATTTAGCTTAAAAATAAAAATTGAACCTATATCAAACCAAACAGCTTCTTGCCCAAGGTGGTAAAAAAAAAACAACAAAAAAAGCACCTCTTCAACGGAGAACCCATCAGGAAGGGGAACGTAATTCCCTCTGTGGCTGTATTCCCCCTTGAAGCATTCAGCCCCCAAAAGCCAGTGCAAAGTTTGCAGTAGATCCTTTCCACCGTGGCACATGACTTCTCGGAAATGTACAAGCCATCTTAACAGAGCACAATCTGATTTATACTTAGAGCAGGGCAACTCTTAACGGCGGCACGAGCTTGGGTGTAAATCTCCAGGCACAGGAACAACAGCTGCATAGCCCTGGCCCTTTGGATTCACTCTGCTCTTAACGCCGCTGAATAAGAATGAGGGTTTAGGGTAAAAACCAGGGACATGTCCTTCTGCTGGATAGGGGGGATTTCTGAGGGTACAAGCACTATAAATAATCATTGAGGCCATTTCGTACGTGCCTCACGTAACCCATGGTAAGCCACAGAACAGGTATTAAGAAGGCCACAGAAATGATGCAGCAGCTCTGCCCTAGAGCCAGGCTGAGGGGCTGGGCTGGTTCAGCTTGGAGAAGAGAAGGCTCCTTAAGGGGAGACCTTAGAGAGGCTTCCAGTGCTTAGAAGAAAGATGGGGACAGAGATTTCAGTATTGATAGGACATGCGGTGATGGTTTTAAACTGACAAAGGGGAGAGAGGGGAGATTCAGACTAGGTAGACGAAATGTTTTTATAATGAGGACAGTGAAACACAAGAACAGGCTGTCCAGAGAGGGATTAGATGCCCCATCCCTGGCAGTGCTCAAGGCCAGGTTGGATGGGGCTCTGTGCAACCTGATCTAGCTGAGAATGTCCTTGCCCAAGGACAGGGGTTGGAACTGGGTGAGTTTTAAGGACCCTTCCAACCCAAACCAGTTTGTGGCTCTACGATTCTATGAAGACCTGGTGAACTAGAACTGGATGTTGTCATGCACTCCCATTCATCACTGTTCTCCAAAATCTGTAAGTTTCCCGGGTTCACATGCACAATGAGAGGAGCACAGGTCCCCCTGGGTGTATCGACCATCGACCCTACACACCGAGGGACTAGGCACATACATGAAGCCTCCTCTCCCTGCCCTTTGGATTGGTGAGCTGTGGGGAAGGTTGTTGTGTGGCAGGGGATGATGCCACACTTACTCCCTCACCCATTCCTAAGATCTCATGCCTATCCCAGCTCCAGATCTATGCCAAATAAATACTGATGTCCTTGTAGGCACACAGGGAGGGATAGCAACGAGGCATGTGGGTGCCTTCACAGTCCAGTTTAATGATTTCTCCTTACTGCCAACTCTTGCTGTTCAGACAAAGTCTGACCTGTCCACAGAGCAGAAATACACCTCAAGCAACCCTGCTGAAGTTCTAAATGACCTTAGTTTTCATTTCATCTTCATCAAAGGCAGGTTGTACCTCTGTTCTTCAGGTGCATTTGAGCTTGAAGGCATTGGAGAAAGCCCCATGTTAGAATAAAGAGGAGACTGCTTGTGCAAACAAGTGCTGAAATGAGAAAATGAAATAAATGGCCAGTCCTAAAAGAGAAAAC
>JASSUY010022259.1:0-31190 GCA_032466535.1 Forpus xanthops
CAGTTGGTTTCTAGACTGTGAGCACACACTACAGCTGGCTCATGTTTATTTTCTCACCGACCAACACCCCTAACTCCTTCTCTGCAGGGCTGCTCTGAATCTCTTCTCCGCCCAGCCTGTAGCTGTGCCTGGGATTGCTCCAACCCAGGTGTAGGACCTTGCACTTGGGATGCTTAAACTTCATCAGGTTGGCATCAGCCCACCTCACAACATCTTTGCCTGGTTTAAGTACGTTCAAGTAGGTTGTTTCAACTGATAGGTTTCACCTTGAATTTCTCCTTCCTTGTGGTTAATATTGCTACAGATAATACACGCAAGCATACAGAGACATGTTTTCTAAGTACTAAAATATTCTGGTCACCTTATTATTTCTGCTGCAGTCACTCATACTTTCCCACTGAATACCACTGGATGGCTAATTCCCAGCTCTGGTTATTTACCCTCCTCCCTCAGCACACACTAGAATTTCCCTAATTAATGTCCTTTTGCCTCAACAAAGGGAGGCCTTACCTGGAGTGATCAAAGTACAATGCTTCAGCTGTCCACAAGCTCTCCTTTTGGTCTCCAACAGTCCCATCTTCTTCAGCCTACACACCACATGATGTTGCAGCAGCATCTGCAGGATGGAAGATCCCTAACAGCCAGTAGCAGGTAAATCAGATCAGTCTCCTGCACCACCACAGATTAGGCAAATGCCCAATTTGCCTCTTTTAACACCCAAAATCCAAAGCTCTCTCAGTATGGAAAACACTTCAGTACCTTGAAAAACTAACCCCTATCAGTTGTGCCTCAAGCCCCTGCAGTACTGCCTTCCTGCACCCAGACTGAGCTCCTTAGCATGGGGAGCCTCCCTGAATAAAGCACATTACAGAACAAATGCTCCCCTCATTTATTCTGTTAGACAAAAACTGGATTGACAGAGTTTACAACATTCACCAAATCTTACATACTGCGTCACATTACCTGTTGACAACGGACAATTCCATCGAATTTCACAGAGGTTTGATTCATCCTTGTCTCACACTCCCCTTCCTTAATCCTGTCATTCCTATGGTAACTAACTCCAGTTCTGAGTCACCCTTCCCCACAGCCTGTGATGAAAATGTACGCTTCTGGTAAGGCAGACACCTCCCTCGGTGTACTGGTTTAATTAAATTAACAGGCAAATGTGTAAAATGGAGGATCAAGCATCTACTGCTGCTGAGAGAAGTTACTGGTCAGACACTGACCAGTCTCCTAAATAACTATTACCTTGTCTAGGCAACTGAACTAGAGATTTACAGTACAGGCCTGTTAACAGAAGTATCTTCTGGTGTATTAGTTAATAAATTCTTTTAGCTCTCAGAATGAGCTCCTAGCCTCCTGACACATGTGCATACTTTTGACAGAGACACTTGTCCTGGGTTCAGCAGTAGCAGGCATTTTTGTCCTTCTTAGTAGCTGGTGTAGTGCTGTGTTTTTGACTTTTGGCCTGGGAACAGCAATGATAACACCGATGTTTTTAGTTGCTGCTCAGTAGTGGTTACTCTGACCAAGGAGTTTCTGAGTCTCATGCTCTGCCAGGGAGGAGGGGAAGCCAGAAGGAAGTACAGACAGGACACCTAACCCAAACTGACCAAAGAGGTATTTCATACAACAGCACGTCATGTATATAAACTGGGGGCAGTTACCCAGAAGGGCTAGATCACTGCTCAGGTTGGGTATCAGTTGGTGGGTGGTAAGTGGTTATATTCTCTTCCTTTGTTATTTCCCTTATCACCATTATTATTGGTAACAGCAGTGGTTTGTGTTATACCTTAGTTACTGGACTGTTCTTATCTCAGCCCATGGGAGTTACATTCTTTCTATTCTCCTCCCCATTCCTCTTGGAGCAGGGGGGATAAAGGGGGGGGAGTGAGAGAAAAACTGCGTGGCTGACTAGGCTTACACCGTGTTGCAGAACATACAATGAACTGAAATTTATGCACATGAGCTACAGAAAGATAATGAAAGATATTCTGTTCTTAAGCCCTGTTTTTCATTTAGTGCTTCTGAGCCAAGCTATTTCAGGATTAATCGGATCTTAACTGAAGGATTGCATTGAGGTAATATAGCATGATGAGTGAGTCATGGGTTTGTAGAATATGATTCTGTATAATAGTCAGTAATTCATATTTGGTACACCTGACAGTACTGGAAATATATTGGCTTGTTGAAGAATATTTTTTTTCAGGGAACCTTCAATAAAGTAGCATTTCCTCTCTCCCAAGTGAAATAAATCCTTGATTATGGCTATAAACATGCAGTACAAATAAATATTAAGGTATTTGTTAACTCAATATCTACCTAACTTTAATTTGCAAGATATTTTTTTCCTTTTTCAACAGTTAATGGAAAATTATTGCCATTATGTGAGGCTTTTCCTGACCAGTTTCCAAATTATGAACAGTTTTAAAGACTGATAATTTTCCAAATGTTTATATAGCATTTCTAGGAATACTGTTGAAGTCTGGTGTTTCAGAATGCATTTATATTGTTTTTTTATCCTTTTTATAGGACAGCTAATTTTGTTGTCTGAATGCATTTCTAAATTGCATTCTGTTTTAGATTGAAAGGTATTTACTACATGTTTATGTAACAATTCTCATTAAGATTGATTATTGGTAGTTTAGAAATTGTTAATAGAATATTGATATTTCAGACAAATGAAGACCAAATCTAATGTTTTAATGAAAGAGTAAACAAATCCAGAATTTCTCAAATTCTTCTCTTAACGGCCAAGTATGTAACCTACGGTGCTCGAAATATCTCTATATATGCAATCTTCAAACACGTGTTCACTGTGATAGCATGCTGGATGTTTAACTTAACTTTAGTCAGAATTCTGCCACTGTCTCCCATAAAAAAACTGAAGAAGTATGGAGGAGATAAGTTGAGTAAGGTGGACTGAAAAATTGGCTAAAGTACTGTGCTCAAAAGGTTGGGATCAGCAGCACAGAGTCCAGCTGAAGGCAAGTAGCTAGCAGTATATCCCTAGGGTATACTGGGTCCAGTGCTATTTTAATCCTTGGATTTAATGCCTTGGATGATGAGAGTGAGAGCTGTCAGCAAGCTTGCAGCTAGTACAGATCTCAGAGGAACGGCTGGCTCACCAGCTGGCTGTGCTGCCCTTAGATGGACCTTAACAGGCAGGAGAAAATGGCTGACAAGGAACTTCATGAAGTTCAACAAAGGGAAAGACTAGGTGGCCCTACACCAAATTGGCCATGAGCTAGCAATGTGCTCTTTGAGCAAAGACCAACAGGCTCATTTGCTCCCTTAGGAAAATCATAGCTGAAGGGGGTGATCCTTTGCCTTTACTAAACTCTGTTGAGGTGCATCTGGAGTCCAGTGCTGAGCTCTCCAGTTCGAAGGGGACACAGCTATACTGAACAGAGTCCAGTGGAGGGCTGTGAAGCTAATTAAGGATTTGGGGTGTTGACCATACAATGAGGGGCTGAGAGAGCTGGAATTGTTCAGCCTGGAGAAGAGAAGGTTCCAGGGGGATCTTACTGAGAGGTAAAAATATCTGATTGGAATGAGTAAGGAGCACAAAGCTAGCCATGTCTGAGGGATTCCTAGTGACAAGACAAGAAGCAATGGGCACAAGTGGGAATATAGGAAATTGTACTGTAATAAGAAGCAGCTTCTTTTTTTATATCAGAGTGAAAGGACACTGGAACAGGTTTCCCAGAGAGGTTGTGGAGTTCCCCCTTCCAAAACCTAAACAAACTTGGCTGTAGCTGACTGTGCTTTGAAAAGTGGGTTGGGCTGGATGGTCTCTAGATGTCCCTGCTGACTTCAGTATTCAGCTTGTAAACATTTGGAAAAATTCCAAAGTCTGTGCAACTTCCTGAATGTCCCTGCCAGTTTCTTTTAATGTAAAGTAAATCTCATTATTTGTTAATGGAAGATAAAAAGATACTCTGGTAATGAGGGTAGGACAAGAAATTACATAAAGTAGTAAAAACAAAGTTTGTTTAATTTAAATAATCTCTGGCCACCTTGGGGTGGTAAAAGGATGAGTAGTTACTAAATTAAGTTCTGTGCCAGTTTTAAAACAAAAGTTGAAATGGCACTTTGAATTCCTTGTAAAAATTATTTGGAAAGTGGTTGATTAAAGGCTGTCCCTATGAATTTCATCAGTGAGACTGCTGAAGTCTGCTCCATGGTAAAAAGCAAATGCTTTTTCTTGTAGTTACTCAGATGTAGTTGACTGGAACACCACCAACCTATGAGATGCTGCAGTTCTTAATTTCTAAAATTGGTGGTGGCGCATAGTGCTTAACTGGCTTTTCAACTTAATTTCTTGCCTAATTTCTATTTTTTTTTTTTTTTTAAATGAGGACTGAACAGTGGAGTTTTATGTGAAACAGCTCATGATCTGTTTTAATGAAATCAGTACTATATAATGAAATATTCTAATGCTTTGTCTTTACCATTCAGCCAGCTCTTAAAGCAGTGATTTAAAAGATATTTGGGATCTAAATCCAAATTCCACATTTCCATTTTCTTTCTGAAAATTAAAACATGGCTTAAAGTATAAAACCAGCTCTTTCTTTGTGGTTCTAAACACTTATTGGCACTTCCTTTTTATTTTAGGTTTTATTTCAATGGATTAATTTCCAGTTGTTGTTTCTCTGTCTGATGTGCTACTCTTATTTTTCTTAATGAACTAAAAATGGAAAGGAATATTATTTTGTATAATGTCATTTATGAGCAATGTGTATGATTAGAAGGCTGGAAAAGCAAGCAAATAACCAACCCCCAATATCATATTAAAAAAAAAAAACAAAAAACCAAAAGATATTTTCAAGATCAGCTTTCCTCAAGAACTGCTTCTCATGGTTGTTTTCTAAACCTCTGTTGCCAACTGGCACATTTTCTTTCTGTTTGAGTATGTAAAAAAACAAATGTCTCAAGTCAGACAGCTGCAGTGCTTAGTAACGTATTACTAATAATCTAATAGAGTAATTTAATTACTCTATGTACTGGAAAATCTTTGCCATTGTAGATTATTCCGATTATTTTTAAATACTGTTTCATTATCAGCATAAAAGAAAAAAAAGAAAAGTTTAAGTGAAGATGAAGGATAAGCCACCTGTTTGAAAGGGGCTGTACTGAGGAATAATTAAAAGATTATCTTTTCTATCAAACAAGAAGCTTGACATGAACTGTCAATTTGGGCTTGCAACCTGGAAAGCCAACCATATGCTGGACTGCATCAAAAGAAGCATCGCCAGCAGGTCAAGGAAGGTGATTCTGCTCCTTCACTCCACTCTTGTGTGACTCCACAAGAAGTACTGCTTTAAACTCTGGGCACCACAACAAAAGAGGGATGTGGACCTGCTCAAGTGAGTCCAGAGAGGGGCCACAAACTTGATCAGAGAGTCGGAGTACCTCTCCTAAGAAGACAGACAGAGAGAGTTGGGCTTAACCTTGGGAAATGAAGGCTCTAGGAAGACCTTATAGCAGCCTTCCATTGCCTAAAGGGAGCCTACGAGAAAGCTGGAGGACTTTTTACCAGGACATGTAGTGATAGGACAAGGGGGTATGGCTTTAAACTGGAACAGGGTAGATTTAAATTAGATATTAGGAAGAAGTTCTTTACTGTGAGAGTGGTGATGAGACACCAGAGCAGGTTGCCCAGAGAAGCTGTGGATGCTCTGTCCTGGGAAGTTTTTAATGCCAGATTGGGTGGAGCTTTAAGCAACCTGGTCTAGTGGAAGGTGTCTCTTCATGCGGCAGAGAGGTTGGAATCAGATGCTCTTAAAGGTCCCTTCTGACCCTAACGATTCTGTGATTCTATAATTTAACTTTGTGTACAGTGTTTCACACTGAAAGGAGGACATTTTCAAAAGCAAACTTGAGAAGCATAGTTGACTTAGTATTAAGGGAAAATACAGTTCACTGAAAAATAACTTTCCTAGTGAATTGTTATTTATGCTATTGTGGGTCAGTTTGTGATAGTTTAGTAAAGTGTGATTCTGCAAGGACTGGGCTGGGTCCATGTGTATTACATGTTTTCATTAATAAGGTGTCTGAGGGAATGAAGAATGGGCTTATTGAGAGTTTGAATGATGCTATTATGGTAAGAGTTTGAATTGTTTCATAGACCAATAAAAGCACACATCCCCTCCCTTTTTTTTTTTTTAATTTATTCTTCTTTTCATTAATTTGGAGAATTGGAATGAAATCTACATTCTGAAATGGCAGGTGCAAGTGATCACTTATATGGAAGAGATTTCTATAAGGTGTATGTTGTTAAGTTATTCTTCGTTATCTGTTAAGAGAAAGATGTAATTAGCAAAAGGTGAAATCTCTGCGTTGTTAAGATTAAAAAAAAATCAAGCATATGGATGAGTAAACAATGGAAGAAGTTACTTTGGGAGACAATAGAGATTCATTTGTGGACACAGTTAAAAGACTACTGGTTAGAAAACGTCTGTTCGGGCAGCTCTAGGAACATTTGTGCTGTTTCAGACTGGCTAGAATGGAGAAAGTGTTCACAAGGGCTCTTCCCCACTGATTATTGGCTTCAGTTTTTATTCAAGTAATATTCCCAGTCTTCATTGTTCATCTTCTTACCACAATTTTCCCCTGTCCCCCAGATTAGTGCAGGATTGTAATGGTGCATGCTTTTCGTATGAAGTTACTAGAACTGGACTGAAATCTGGTGGGGACTGCTAGACTTCCAGGTTATCTGTACCTTCTACAGTTTTGCCTCCAGTATCTGGGGAAGGCTGGATATAGTCCAAAGAAGCTATAAATAGTTATATGCATACTAAGATTCTATTTCTTCATGAGCTGTTTGAATGAGTATATGAGTATAGTACAGTGAACAGTGATTCAGCTTATCATATCTTCAGGATTTTTTACCCCCTACTAAATTTATAAACATATTAGAAAGATTTACCTTAGTATTTTAGAATCTACCTAACAATTTTATATCCTATAATCTTTTCATAGTCTAGGTCTCAAGTACAAAAAATAGAAGATTGAAATTCTGCTGTACAAGATTAAATCTTTAGCTAGAAAATTGCATTTGTGTAATGTAATAGGTGAGCTGTTTTCTCATATTAACATGTTTCTCTGAGGAAAGTTGACATACACTGTGAAAAAGCAAGCAACCAACAACAGAAAAATCTTTCTAGAATTTGGTTGTATGGCATAAATCCACAGTAATTTCCCACTGTTAATATCTAATAAATAATATCTAATAATCTAATACATACTATTTAATATTAAACATTAGTCTCTTAACCTACTGTTACTTTTAATAGTAATTCTTTTAATGTGATTCCTGTCATCAGCGGAAAGGTCCTTTTACAGTAACTGGTTGACTGGGATATAGTAACTGACTGGAATATAAGAACAACCCAGAATATGTAATTGCTTTTCATTGGGCAGAAATAAGGTAAATATAAGGCATGAAGCAGCTTTGCAATTCTTCCAGAATTTTTACAGGTGCTTCAAATGCAAACTGATGTTATTTATTCTGTAATAGATTGTAGTCTGTTCATCTGATCTAGCTGAAGCAAGTTGGTTTTCCTTTATAAATGGGTTTGGTGATTACAGAGAAAGAATGACTACATTGTGTGTTGAACTGACTTTTTCACAATAAGCCTAAGAACTTAGAAACATAGAATAGTTAGGGTTGGAAAGGACCTGAATATCATCTAGTACCAACCCCCCTGCCATGGGCAGGGATACCATCCACTAAACCATGCCACTTACAAACATATTATCTAATGTCACTATTTTATGTGAGATATATCACAGGTTAAACCACAAATTTTCTCCAGAGTTGAAAACAGAATTGCTGACAGTAAGGAAATTTCAGTGATTAATGGGCTGTTTACACTTGACCAGTTGCTAATGAATTCTCACTATCTTGTTAGTTTGTACTGAAGTAATACATAAGGCAACCTAGAAAATGGCCTGAAGTTCCTAAAAATACAAAGAAGAAAACTTTTAAGTTATTCTGATGCTTTTGACCTATGAATTGTGATAGAACGTGTGATTTTGATATAGGGATGCTTGGGGGGGGTCTCTTCATGAGGGACTGTACTGAGAGGACAAGGGATAACAGGTTCAAACTTAAACAAGGGAAGTTTAGATTGGTTCTAAGGAAGAAATCCTTTACTGTAAGGGTGGTGAGGCACTGAAATGGTTTGCCCAGGGGAGTTGTGAATAGTCCATTGCTGGTGGTGTTCAAGGCTGGGTTGGACATAGCCTTGGATGACATGGTTTAGTGGGAGGTGTCCCTGGCCCTGGTAGGGGGGTTGGAACTAGATGATCTTAAGGTCCTTTCCAACCCTAACTATTCTATGATTCTGGAATGATGTGATTGATAGTATGATTTTTGTTATTTAATTTTTTACTCTTTACTGAATGTTACTGTATATTTTTTCTCAGAGTCAGGAAGAAAACTTGCTTATTTTCCTTGTTTGCCCCTGTAGCCTTTGTTCAGGTGGAGCTTTTTCAGAAAGGAGAATGCACTTCCTTTGAGAACAGTTGAGTTTGCTCAGCTGAGGGAATTTGTGGACTTTTCTAAGCTAGGGGCTGGTAGCTCTTGGAGGAGACTTCAGAGAAAAAAAGTAACATTTCTGTGGACCCTGAGGAAGTATTATAAAGTTACTGCATCTCAAAAAACCCCCACTGGGAATTCTTAGCCTGAGAACAAGCTTGTAAGAAAGGAAGGGTATATGATGAGTGTGTGAGAGATATTGGCTGGCTAACACTTAGGTTTTTTAGTTTCTTCTACCGAGTGGCTCAGGTTTTTCACTTTTTTTCAGAACTATGTTGCCATAAGGCATACTTTGATTTCAGTGGATTTTTGATTCTCCTTTTTGATACAGAGAAAGTGAAGGAGATTCTGGTCAAGGAGGCTGCTGATAGCCATTTCTCAGTAACACATAATATTTAAGTTCTTAAATCAATATATGGTTTCATTGTGAGAAGGAAGGAGTTACCCTCTCATCAAATAGTCTTTCTGTTATAGAAAATGTCTCTTACTATTGACACTCATGAGGCAAAATGGAAGAGTTTCTGCAAAGCAGAAGGAAGAAATTGCTGTTTGACCTACTGTTTAAGCAAATCAGTAAAAGAAAATAATGTTGAAAAATAGTGTGAATTCATCCTGTTATCCTTATGCATTTTTAATCAATACTTTCCGGCAGATGAAATTTCTGAAAAAAACTAGACTGTCTTTTTTGGCCTCAAAATGCATGTAATTATTCAGAGTATGCCATTTCTCTTTGTAGGAAGCCATATTGCCCACAGGCAAATGTAATCTATTATCTTTTCCTTCAACAATTCCCCTTCTCCCTCTACCTCAAAAAATACCAGAAAAGATTTATGGTGTCCTGCAGCCCACAAAACCTGATTCATTATCCTTAAATCAAGTATAACTGTTTGCAAAGCTCTTGTTTTTATAAGAATTTGGGGAGTATTTACAGTTTTTGGTGTGCCTTTAGTAAAGGTGAAAAATGCATTTCTTGAAACTAATTCTTTAGAGAGTTACTGCTGTAAAGTAAAAGCCTGTTTTGTCAATAGAAAAATAATGGATCTACCTTGAGATGTCCAAACACAATGAAGTATTCAAGCTCTAAAGATAACAGCCGTTCAGGTAAAATTGTCTTAGTATATATATTGTGTGACTATCCTTCTGACATAACATCTTGTTCACCTATTTTTACTGCCATGGTGGATGAGGTAGAATCTTGATGTTGTGTTCACTCCTTTTCCCAGAGGATTAAATCTGATTTGGGGGTAATTACTATGAACAAGCAACTTAATTTGTGCCTTCACATTTTCATTAATTCCTGCTTACTTGCTTATCTTAATCTGTTACCATAATGGCCAATTACACTTTTTTTTTTTCAGGTCCTTTGTAGTCAAATCATTTGGGTTTTCCTTTTACATCAGTTTTTTCTATTGTTTTCTCTCTCAATTTTACATATCTACCTCTTCTGCTGTATAGATAGCATCAGTCTTTTTCCTAGTTGGATTTATTTCCTGAAGTTTGTGGCATAGGAGATGATGTTTTGCAGTGAAATGCTGATTCATTATTGGTCAACTTTAATGGACTTATTTGCTTTGTGTGAGAAATAACTGTAAGGATCTAAAGAGTTCTTATTGTTAATTAGCACATTTCACCTTCATTCTTAATTGCTGATTTGCTTGTTTATCTCTTCAGTCAGACAGTGTAAACAACTTATAAACAACTTCATAAGTGGCAGACAGTATAGACAACTTGTAAAGCAACTCATACTATTTCAGCTTAGAAGACCTGTTTATGCTACAATATGTATGTTAAAGACTCTTTTTAGTAACCCTTGCTTAGTTTTTACATTGTTTTCCAAGGTTACCTTTCTAACTGTGAGTCTTAAAAACTGTGTTGTTAATGGAAAAATATGATGCTAAAGCATAGCAGACATCTGCTTTTTATAGGCAGCAGTGTATATCCTCATTGCCCCATGGAATTGAATTAATTTTCATGTGAGCAATATTTTGGTGTTCTTACATATATTATCATGTATTTGTTTATTTATTAATAATTCTCTCTTTCATTTACTTTTCTGCTTCCCTTGGTTTCCCTAAAGTTCTGTTAAAGGTCATTAGCAAAATGTTATTTTTAACGTAAAAGCACGTGATTTAGTCTAACGTGGAGTTGTTTGCCTCCCAGAGCAATTAGAGAATTAAGATTTAAATGTTTGCGTATGTGGATCTCATCATCTTTTTTTTTTCTGTGGTCATTCACACATTTTAGTTCCTGTATATAAGGCCAGCTTTTTTATTGCTCTTAGTGATTTACATTTGGATACTGTCTAGGCCAGCTTTTTTTTATTGCTTTTAGTGATTTACATTTGGATACTGTGTTCCTGATTACTCAGATACAGAAGATATTTAGTACCAGAGAAAATGAAAACAAAATGTTTTTCATTTGGGAGGAAGACAGAAGACTTTTTCATTATCAGGTTGTTTGCCTGTGTGTATTCAGTCCAGACTCCTACTTTAATTCTCATCTCCTACTTTAATTAGGGCCTTATTAGCCTTTATGACCTTGTAAAAAACAGTGTTAAATATCTTCAATTCTGGATCTCTGTAATTTTTGAGAATATTTTTTGTTTCTGTATCGTAACCTAGTTATATCTACGTTGCTTCTACCCTCTTTCTTTGCATCCTCTCTCAGGAGTAGCACCGAATTTTCTTTGCATTTAAGTAATGTTGGCTTTGCTAGCACTGTATTTTATTTCAGTAACTTATATTTTTGTGATGTTAGCATTGCTGTTGCATAAATTTCCCGCTTCCTCCAAATTTTTAGAAGAAAAACGTAGTCTTACAATAGACTATTAATTCTTACTTCTAGAAGCTCAATTTATTCTTTTTTCTAAGAAGAAGGTTGAATTTTAGTAAAGTGTTTCTATTTTACATAAAAGAATCTTATAATATAATTTAGTAGTATAAATTATCTGAAATCAATTTCTAATTTCAGTGGGTGTTGTAATATTTTTGCAGAAGAAATTAAAAAAATCCTGAGGCGAAATGCATGCAGATAGGGAAGAAAAACATGAAGAAGTGCCAAAGCTAGTGAATGTGGGAGAAAAGAGCATAAACAATTTAAGTTTGAGTTGTCATTTTAAATTTAAACTGTGAGATTGACCCTGAAGTGCAGAACAGAGGCAGATCTTTATCCCTGTTTGGGATCCAGTTACCATCAGTGAACTTTGTAGACTCAAGTAATTATTCAAAGAAATAAAGAAATTAAGGAAAGCTTCAGGAAAGAAGTAGCATAGAAATGGGTCTGTTTACACCAGACATTAGACAGGATTACAAATCTTGTTTTGCAAATCTTATGAATTATAACATCATAAAAATGGAATTAGAAATATAATCATTAATGCTGATTCTCAATCAGGTTAATCAGCTCCATTCCTATATATTTTTTTAAAGAAAGATTAAAACCCCCATGTACCGTTCTTCTTCACAAGCAGTACACCTGTCTTTCTGAAAGCTCCAGTACTGGAAACTATCTTACTTTCTTCTCCTAACTGCTAACATCATGAGACTTTCAGTCAGTATGGCATTTTTCAAGTATATATAAGTGTAGACCTTGAAAACTAAAAGTAGCAGTTAAGCATAAGTAAAATGTTCTGATAGCAAGAATATTTAAGCATGGATACAGGTTGATGTAGATACTGTGTTCCCCAAAGACTGAAGATTTTTGAAGAAGCTAGAGAAGTGTCTGTCATAATGAAGTTGATTTTGCTTTGAGGGAGTACGTCACGTTCATCCCTTACAGTTTCACTTTTAAAGTCTGTGTTGCGATCACATGATAAAAGTAGAATTAGGACAGCTTATACTGACATCCAATGATTATCTGTATTTAAGGCCTTAGGATGCAAACAGATAAAAAAGAACCCCAAGACCAAACAAAAAAAAAAAAAACACAAAAAGACACACGAAAAAAAACCAAAACAACCCAAACAAAAAAACCCCACCGAAACCCAACACCCCACCATGTGTAGTAGTAGAATAAAAAAATGTTTATTAGTATGCTACAGCCGTAGGATATTTATGAGTTTATATTTGCAAGGTCTAGTGGTGAAGTAAAGGGCACTTAAGTCAGACAAGATTGAGCATGCGGTTCGTAGGCAGCAAACCTGTGCACCTCTGTAGGTGGCTACCTGAAAGGTGTTTAACACTTCCCCATCCTTCAAGTTTGAACTTGGAGAAGGAGGCAAGTTGCAGAAGTGCAAATAGAAGATGAACTGTCTAGATAATACTGCAGCAGAAATCAAGAAAGATTGTCATTAATCTTATTTGCATATTCAGATATACCATTGGTAGCTGTATTTTTTCTTTTCTTGCAAATGTGAATAAAGGTTATGGATAGTGAAGTCTAGACTAATTATGTGTTTAGAGATTCTTCAAAATGAAGTTACCAACAGCAAGACATAAAAGGGGAGTGCATCATCATTACTAGCAAAATGAATCAGTTAGATTATTTCTTTTGGAAGAATAAGTTAGTAAAAGCAGTATTCAATATGAACGGTTCAGGTAATGGCTTTCCATGCCTCATTTATGGCACACTCTTCTATAAAACTGCTGAAATTAAGTGCACAGTGCTGGGGGGTGCCATTATTTTTTTATAAAGTGTATTCTTATCCCTAGATGATGAGGGTTTGTTGTCTAAGCAGCATAGAATTAGTATATACCAAGTTTAAATTATTTGACTTTGAAATATGTTTCACTGGTGCAATCACTTTACAATTAGATTAGATAGACCTATTGCTGAGTTGCATCCACCTTAAAAGTCTCTTTGTTATGGAATGCAAAGTGGAAGGTATTCTATGTAGGCTGAAAAAACCTGTTTTCTTCCATATCTGAACATTTTAAATTCCTTTAGTGTTTATTACAATAACATCCATCCTGTTTCTGTCAGTTGACCTAAGGTAATTAATAAAGCAATGATCAAACATCAATGTTAATCCAAAGAGATTCCATACTAATGCAGCATTAATGCTCACTTTTAAACTATTATCATCCTGACTACAGTGGCGACACTTTTAAGTGTCCACTGTTAGGAGTGTGTTAGAGCTTTAATGTAACAGGATCAGGTATAATGAATTCCATGTTGCAGGCTCATTTGCTATTACACAGCTGGTGCTACTTTGTACTTAACCTTCTAAGGAGACATTTTTAAGAATGAGTTATTTACATACAAAATTCATGTTGATAAAGGAGAATATAAGTTCCATACCATGTGAGATTTTCATGCTGCACTTAGAATCATAGAATAGTTAGGGTTGGAAAGGACCTTAAGATCATCTAGTTCCAACCACCCTGCTATGGGCAGGGACACCTCCCACTAAACCATGCCACCCAAGGCTATGTCCAACCCGGTCTTGAACACTGCCAGCGATGGAACATTCACAGCTTCCCTGGGCAACCCATTCCAGTGCCTCACCACCCTTACAGTAAAGAATTTCTTCCTCAGTTCCAATCTAAACTTGCCCTGTTTAAGTTTGAACCTATTACCCCTTGTCTTCTCAGTACAATCCCTCCTGAAGAGTCCCTCCCCAGCATCCCTATAGGCCCCCTTCAGATACTGGAAGGTTGCTCTGAGGTCTCCACACAGCCTTCTCTTCTCCAGGCTGAACAGCCCCAACTCTATCATCCTATCTTCATAAAAAATTTTTGGCGAGATTCTAGTGGCAAAATATTAATTCCTTAGGTGTTCATTAAAATACCATTAATCATGAACTCTGATGATGTTCGCATTGATTTATTTTGAAATTTTTTGATTAAAATTAATCAGATTCTATAATTAGGTAGAGCAGGAAAATGGAATTTGGCCTTGTTACTTTTTAATAGATCTATTAATTCATTTAAATCTTAGATTTTTTTGAACAATTTAATGAACATCTGTTTTTAAATATGGATCATATAATCAAACTTTTATCTAGGAAGAGTTTCATGTGTGTCTTTCTATGAGGAAAAGTATTTTGCAGTACTTTGTAGGAAATGAGCTTATTTTTTGTTTACCATTGTTATGAACTTGAAAAAGCTGAAACAATATCCTACTTTCTAGTAAGAGTGATTTTGACTTAGGACCTGTCTCTAAGGGTAATCTGATGAGCAAATGTACAGGGTTTCAGCTAATGTCTGTACTTTACAGGACTGGATGGCTGTTATTCAAGCTGTCTGGAAATTGACAATCTGTCATTATTAATTATGTGATAACCATATTTTGCAAGCCCTGCTCCTCATGAGAAAGTTCTATCACCCCAGTATCTGTTACAGGGACAACACAGCAGGAGATAAGCAATCCGAGAGGTTCCTGGAATGCACTGATGGTGACTGCCTTCTGCAACTGATAGAGGAGCCAGCAAGGAGAGTTACTATGATGAAACTTTTTCTCACCAGTAAGGAGTGTCTGGAGAATGTGAAGCTTGAGGCCAGCCTTGGCTGCAGTGACCATAAAATGGTGGTAGGGCAATGAGAAGGGTGTGCAGCAAGCTTGCTACCCTGGTCTTCAGAAGAACAGACTTTGGCTTCTTCATGTATGTGCTTGGTGTACCATGGGATTATGCTCTGGAGGGAAGAGTGGCCCAAGAAAACTGGGTAATATTAAAGGGCCGCCTCTTCCAAGCTCTGGAGTGATGTATCCCAACAAAGAGGAAGTTTGGCAAAAATTCCAGGAGGCCTGTATGGATGAACATGGAGGTTCTGGACAAACTCCAGTACCAAAGGGAAACCTGCAGAGGGTAGAAGCGAGGATGGGTAGCCTGGGAAGAATACAGAGAAATTGTCCAAGTAGCCAGGGATCAGGTTAGGAAAGCTAAAGCCAGACAGAAGTAAGTCTGGCAAGGGACATCAAGGGCAACAGGAAATGCTTGTCTAGGTATGTCAGTGATAAAAAGAAGACTAAGGAAAGTATGGGCCCTCTCCAGAAGGAAATGAAGGACTTAGTTACCCAGGATATGGAGAAAGCTGAGGTATTCAATGATGTTTTTGACTTGGTCTTCAGCAGCAAGTGCTCCAGGAACACTGCCCAGCATAAGAAGGATGTGGACCTGTTGGACTGAGTTCAGAGGAAGGCCACAAAGCTGATCAGAGGGCTGGAGCAGCTCTCCTATGAAGACAGGCTGAGACTTAGGGTTGTTCAGCCTGGAGAAAAAAAGGTTCCAGGAGACTTTATAGCAGCCTTCCGATATGTAAAAAGGGACTATCTGAAATCTGGAGAGGGACATTTTACAAGGGTATGCAGTGATAAGACAAGAGGAAATGACTTTAAACTGTAGGAAGGTAGATTTAGATTAGATTTGCATTACAGAAATAATCTGTAGTAACAGGACAAGGGGGAATGGCTTTGAACTGAATGAGAGTAGATTTAAATAAGGGATTAGGAAGAAGTTCTTTAGTGTGAGGGTGGTGAGACACTAGAACAGGTTGCTCAGAGAAGCTGTGGATGCCCCATCCTGGAAAGTCTTCAAGGCCAGGCTGGATGGGACTTCGAGCAGCCTGGCGTAGTGGAAGGTGTCCCTGCATTTGGCGGGGGGTTTGGAACCAGATGATCTTAAGGTCTCCTCCAACCCAAACCATTCCATGATATTTCTGTTTCAAAAATGAAAATGGGAAGTGTTACTGTTACACTCCTCCATCTTTTATTTCTACTAGAACAATGAAGAGAGACAGTTTTTCTGTCAATGTAAATTTACTTTCTGCAGGACTTGTCAATGTGACAGATATATGTGGTTTCAGAGAAGCCATGCACACATTCAAAGAGTGACTACTAAGACACCACATTTGGCTCAGTAAGTCTCTGACCTACAAATTCTTGGGGACCATAGGGACGTTCTGGGGAAATAATGCTGTGTGTTTGCCCCATTCTTAGTTCTTTCGCTTTCATCTTTGGGCTGTTGTTGGAGACAGGCTATCAAGCTTAAAGGTACCTTTGATCTGACCAAGTAAAACCATTATTATATTCATTACAGATATTTATGCCTTTACTGGTAAGATTTGGCTTCAGGAAGCCCAGGCTCCTGACACACGTACAAAAATCTGGGGCAAAATGATCTTTCCCTCAGTAGAATCAGTTGCAGGAACATGAGTTGAAGTATTCTGTCTCATCTGTTCAACACACTACTTCTGCTAGACCAGTTGGGAACTAAATAGAGCTGCTTTTATTTGGCACCACCCAGGATTGTGTAATTTGTTTACTTTAACTATCTTTGGATATCTATATTGCTAATAAAACAATTAGAATTTACTGCAGTTCTGGAATACTGGAATGCAGGCTTTATGTTTCTACTCGGTGATGTTGCCCTTTCAGTTTATTTTTATCATTCACATTGCATTTTTTGCACAATTTCTGTTCTCTTGTCCAACCTGAGGATTGAAAACAGCAGTAAGAGATAAAAAATGCTATGAGAGATAAGGGGAGAGATTGAGTGACTGTCAGTGAAGCACACTGGTACATAAGTTCTGAGGTAGGTAAATTATTTTTTTTTGCTATATGTTGCAAAAAATATCTGATGTTTGTGAGAATATTCTGAAAATTGTGTGTATATTTCTTGGTGTTAGTGGTAGATCTCAAATGTCTTGTGAATAGTTTGTACAACACCTCATACTGAAAATGTTGATCACTTTTTAATTGAAGCAGTCATTTGCTGTCTTGTACAGATGTTATTTCGGTGTTAGGTTTTTTTTTTCTTGGAACAATTGCATTAATTTATCAGATTAATCACTAATTTTCCTATATATCACCTTCTTCAAATAGGACCTCCATTCAGATACCTGTGCTCAATTTCTTAATTGGTGTTTCAGCCCTGTAAACTGCTGTACAAGCATGATCCAGTGATGGATGGTGTAAAATGTTGCTTGTAGCGAGATTTATTTTTGAAATTGTTTGGGTTTTTTAGTAATGGAGGTTATACTCTTCATCAGTTTGTATTTTGCAAGAATAATGAATTCACCCAGCTTTTCCCTGATGAAATGATGTACCAGTATATAGTGGTGTCACTTAACTGTAAGACTGAGGTTGATGCTGTTGGCTTACCTCTATTTGTGGTTTATGGATCTTATTTCAAAAGGAAATTATATATGAAAATAACCTTCTGTAAATAGATATTTGAGCCCATAGGCTTGGTGTTCTTTCTTCTTGCTAACTTGTAGCTTAGAAAACTGGGGCTGTATTAGGTGCTGCTTTTTTGTTTTGTCCACATAACTAGAGCATTTACTATTTCTGTGCATGCTGAGTCACTATATAGCTTGCAGTAACCTGTTGGAAGGCAGGTGTACACACACTGACATAGAACATTATGAGTGAGTCCTTGTTTGTATTAGCTCTAACCTAGTGTCCTAGTTTTGGCTGGGGTAGAGTTGATTTTCTTTGTAGTAGCTACTATGGGACTATATACTAGATCTGTGCTGCAGTGTTGGTAATTCAGGGGTGTTTTCATTATCACTGAGCAGCGCTTACGCAGAGTCCAGGCCTTTTCTACACTTCACACTAGCTCATCATTAAAGAGGCTTGGGAGTGCACAAGGAGTTGGGAGGGGATGCAGCCAGAGAGCCGACTTTAACTAACCAAAGGGGCATCCCATATGTATGACATCATTCTCAGGACAGAAGGCTGAGGAAAGAAAAAGGAAGGGGAGGGACATTTGGAGTAATGGTGTTTTCCCATGTAATGATTATGCATGAAGGAGCCCTGATGAGAAGTCATGAATGCATTCCTTGCTTTGCTTTGCTTGTGCACAGCTTTTGCTTTATTTATTAAACCATCTTTATCTCAGCCCATGAGATTTTTCAGTTTTCTGATTCTCTCTCTCATCCCCAATACAGGGGAAATGAACAAGTGGCTGTGTGGTGCTTTTAGTTGCTGGCAGGGGTTGAACCAGAACACATTTTTTTCATGAGAGTGATTTTATCAGGGAAGGTACCTACCTGCCATTTAGTTTTCTTGAAGACAGCCATCTTGTTGAGAATAGCAGATTTCAGGCTGATATAGTCCTTTAAACAAAAGGTATCCAGTTATTTGTACTGAAAAATATGTTTTGATGCATTTAGATTTGGGGTTAGCATGTATTCAATTGCTGCTTTTGGCCCTGGGATGTTGTATCTGTCGTTCAGAGCACTGGACCCCATTGGGGTCACAGAGAGCCTGGCACTATAGTGGGCACTACAAATGCCCAAAGCCTTGATTGTGGTAGTGTGGCAGACCTGTGAGGTACTTCTGCTACTTCTGTGACCATGCCATTGTACCACTTGTGGATTGATATGTTGGTCTGAAACTACAAGTCTTTCAGGAGAGGTCCAAGACAAACCAGGTTCATTAATGTATGCTTCATCATTGAGAAAAAAGCAGAAAGAGAAACATTTGTGTGTGTGAATATATACCCAGTTGTGATTGTTTAACCAGTTTACGTCAAAAAGATTTTGTCACTTGGCATAAGAAAATATTTTATCATGCTCCTTAGCCTAGGTTCATTCGAATGTCTAACACTGAAAATAGTCATGTCATACAGTTCTCCATAAATTAGAAGTACCTGGAGCATTTGAACATTGTGCATTCTGAGTAACTGCATTGGTGCCAGGACCACTTCTGAGCACCGCAAATATTCGAGGGCAGTGGATCAGAGTAAAGAAGAGGAAGGACAGAATAAGAATAACTGAAATAATCTTTTGAGGGTATATTTGATCCTAACAGTTTAGGCCTTCTGTTATGACCAGAATGCCTAAATATTTAAACTTAAAACAACTTTTAAATGAAGCAACTGACTTTTTCCTGCTGTACAAAAGTCACTCGGCTCCAGAATGACACCTGCATTTCTGGTTTAATACTATAATTGGCAAAATGTATTTTGAAACTGTGTAGTAAAATACCAGCATTGTAGAAGATAACCAGAAAACCAAGAACCCATGTAGTAAAGAAATAAGAAACTGAAGTATGGAGGTTTAAGATGAGTCTTAAAAAGACAAGTAGTGTTTTGAATAGCAAATAATTTATGCAAAATATGTTACAAAATCTAAAATGCTAAATAAACAACCAGTACAATGTATTCTGTTTTGATACTTAGTTTCCACTTAAAAGATAGTGAATGCAGATTAATTTTTTAACAATATTTTGCAGATATTTTTCATTATATTTGTTTTATATTTTGTACAAACAAATGAATGGCAAGTTTAAATTTCTGTATTCTGCTTTGAAGCTACATGGAAATATGGTAGGATAAACATTCAGAAAAATAGATTTGTGGTTATATAATTTCTCTTTATTATAAAAAAAGTTGTTTCACCATATGAAAGCTTTTTCTCCTATATTTTGGAAGGCTCAGGTTCCCTTTTATAATTCACCATGTTGGCATGAAATAGTGTTTCTAATTTTTGTAATCTTTTATTGATTACAGCATGAGGGTAGTATTATAAAAGTTATTCTCATACAGTATCAAGAAGCCTTAAAGATTTAAAACCAAAGAATGGGATATAACAATGCTTCAATCCGGATATTAAATGCTAGACAAATAAGCATTGTAGTAATTGTTAAAGATTTAATACTACATTTTTTAATATTTAAAGGTTTTGTTTTTTCTTTTTAGACTTTTGGGTTTCTTTTCTTTTTTTTTGTTTTTTTTTGGTTTTTTTTTTTTTTTTGTGTTTGTTTCTAAGTGTGATGTGCCAGAATGTTATAGGATTATTGCCCTTTACCATTTGGTCCAAATTACTGTATTTTTCAGCAAAGTAGAGGTTTCTTACTTTTCAGTAACAATTTACATACTAGCAGTAGGATAATTCCAAAGGCTTTTTTCTGTTGCCACCTTAGTCAGCAGCTATCTTTGACAGAAGTAGGTTTTGCACCCATTTGTCTTTAATTAGAAATACAAATGCCTGATTTGTCAGGCTGTACTTTCCCAGCAGATTTTGTAAAGACAGCTGCCTAGTGAAGTCTCATGTCCATATTGTTTTGCAGAACAGTGAGATTTTACAAAACATCAGCATCAGCCAAGAGTGCGTACATAAACTTTGTTGTCAAAATATATCTGTTTACTATTATGTTTTTCTGATTTAGAAATCAGACTGTATTTCAAGGCAACAGGTAAGTCTGAGGAGAATTGTTACATTTTTTGTATTTTCATTTGTAAGAAAACTTGCTTATGTATTTCAAGAATTTCTTAGAAGTCTGAAGAGTTAAACCCTCCTTTTGGTTAATGCATTACTTCTGGAACCAGTAGATAAAATTCTACACATTAAACACAGTAAAAACGGTGCATATTCTGCAAAGGACAGAATTTTAGATTAAAGTTTTCTGGGCACAAAGGCAGTAACAAAATGATCCCTACAAAACAGAGTAACTTAAAACCACAAGAAATAGCTTTTGTTAATTTGAAACTTTAGAAACTGAAACTTGTAAATTAAGATGTAATTAAATTATGGTACTGTACATACCAGCTGTTCTTGGAAATTGAAACTTTACAATATGAAAAATACATCTGTACAGTTTATACAGGTAGGTAGGATGAGTTTTGAAAAAGATTCACTTGAAGGGTCATACTTTGAAGTCAAAAAAATACTGCACAACTTAACTAATTACAAATTGTAGACTCGAAACAATCTGGGTGATCAATTTTTAATTTGAACAGGGATCCTAGAATCCATAATATATGTCTTCTAACTTCTGTCCATCATGTTACATAGAATGTGGTTGCAGCCTCTGCTACAGGAAAAGAAGACAACAAAACCCCTCCAATCCAGTTAACCTAGCTGCTGACTGTGTTCCTTGATTCGTGCTGCTGTTGTTATTGTGCTCAGATCCAGGTCAGTTTCTAGGTGTGTTTCCACTGTTTCTTCCTTTTTATTCGAGTCATAGGGCTTGTGAGCAAGCAGTTCATGATGTACTCCACAGTAACTTATTGTGGGCTGATCATAAGCAAGAAATGTTGACACATTCATAGACAATGGTATCTAGGAGAAAAAAAAAAAAAAAAAAAAAATATGAAAACCAGCCAATTACAAAGACATAATCAAATTGTACATGCCTGAATTTGATGTTTACGAAATGGACTGACAAAGAACATTAGCTAATGAAAATGCAGTGCTGCATATAACTAATTTCTTCCTTTTCTCTATCCCTCTACCCATTCCATTCCACCTAAACATTGTTTTTGACTAGGGTATCTTAACCCTAACCACTACCATCTTTGATCTTGTGGCGCAGGGTAGGTGTGTGTTTGAATGTGTTTGTGAGGATTAGGATGTAATTGAATTCAAATTATCTTTAGAATCTAATTAGCATCTGTTAAAATCAATCTATCAGGCAGGAGAAAGAGGAGTGATCAATTGAAGATACATGGAATATGTCAAATGAAATTTAAGTGACTTCAAGTTTAAGAGAGGCTTAAGGCTGATGGATCTTGCTTGAATATGTCAGTGGGTGAGATACCTTTGGTCTGCTGGGGAATACAGATGTCACATTTCCTACTATTATGAATCAGCATCGATTTGAATCTAGTGGCTTTTGATAAATACTGGACCATGGTAGATGATGGCTTCATCCATTGCTATGCTGTGGTAGCTCTGAAAGTTTCACTATTGTAGTTTTCCTTCAAATGCTTTAGGCTGAAAAGTTATTTTTTTTTACTATTTTTTTGAGGATTTTGAACACACTTCAGCATAAAATTATTTACAAAACACTGGAGAACCACAGGTGAAATTAGCTTCTATTTTTAACTGTATCTGTATTATAAGATTTAGTTTTGTACGTACTAAGAGAATTGAAGGATGGAAAAGGTGACTATATTGTAATGACTGTGAGTTATGTGTTTAAGTATTTAAAAATCAGATTTCCAGTCCATTGTGAAACCAAAGATAACAATTTTTATTTGTTGCTTTTATTGTTCTTGTTACTGTTTTGAAGATAGGCTCAAATAAAACTTCATATGATGATAGGTAATATTTCAAAGCATTTGAATTTGAAATGTGAAATAGTACAAATTAAAACTGCTTCTCATTAACACAACTGTTTGATGTGTTTGGATGTCCCACTTGTACCTTGTGAAAGCATATTGGAGGTCCCATTGTAAACACTACTCTTACGCTATGCAAAGCATGGAGATAGACTGCAAAATAATAAGGAAATGGATGACTTTTCTACCTACGTAAGAGATATTCATTGCTTATGAGCAACTAAATAAGATTCAGCTTGGGAGACGAATGTACATGGCCCATTATATGATTGTACTGTCTGAATCAAAAGAATATTAATTAAACCCATGACAAAACTGTGCCTTCACAGGATAGAAACAGAAAAACAGTAAAATACATCTTTTTCTATCCTTACTCTTGTATTTGAAAGATTTAAGTTTAAAGATACCACAGTGTATCATAGGTGTCTGGTGAGCTATAACTCTTGACTCCCAAATATTCATGAGCTTTCTCTGCATTTTTTACAGCTGTGTTGGATGTGGTTTTTTGTTTGTTTTTTTGTTGTTGGTTGTTTGCTTCTTTGTTTGCTTTTTGATGAAACCCTGGATGAATACCTAGGCTTTCTTAGAATATCGGAAAGACTTTATCTGAGGAACAACTCTGTTTTTTTAAATACATGCAATAAAAAAAATGCTCCACATTTCCTTGCCCCACTACATAAGCACTAGCAGTATCTTTTCTTAAACTATTCAACATTTCCTTTTATAGCTCAGAATATATTTCCTAAGTTAATTTAATGAATGCAGCACAATATTGGATGCACTATGGGCACTGATTACTTTTGTAGTCTGCAGTGCAATTAACATGCATGTACACTCTCCAGAACCTTTGCTCACATGATAGATGAAAGACTACAGGGCTTTGCTATGTACTCACCATTACTGTGATCACATCCAGAACCCTGAACCCTAAGTGATCTCCTCAAGTAGCTGTTTCAATATAACCATCTCAGTTCCCAAGCCCTACTGTAAACAGGATGGATTCCCTCCTTCCCAGGATGATTGTGCCTGAAGTTGCTGTGGTACTGTAGAGTGAAAGCAGCTCTCTCAAAATTAATCTTTCCTCAGTTCGGGCTGTAACTAAATATCTTCCAGAAGTGTAAGCAGTAGCAATAGCTTTTGTGGAACAGCAAAATTTTTCTTTGTACAAACATTAAGTTAGTGCCCTCCTGATGAGGGAGTATTATGATTTCTGTTCAAAGGACACATCTGTTCAGATTTTGTGTATGATTTCAATATGAAAATTTATATTGCTCAAGAATACTTGCTTCTGCTATGATTTTTCCTTCTCTGAAGTAAATCTGGGCAATAAAGTACAGTTGCAGTGTGTTTCACATGCTCCGCTTGTTTTTAGAAATTTTTCTATTCCAATATGTTTATTTCTAGTTACCTAAATTGGAGTCCCACATTGTGGTAAATAATGCTACTGAAACCAAACTTGTGTTACTATAGAATAGTTTTGTGCCCAGTCACTGCCACGTTCGACTGAATGTGGCATAGCTGTGCATTCTCATCAGAGTGAGGAAGCAAAGGACAGATGAGAGGTCTGCATCACATCTGTGGTTTAATCTTTTTAAACCGTTCAGTCACATTGAATGTGAGGACCAGTTGTCTCCATGGCAGTATAGAAACCATATTATTTCAGAGTTCCTATTGAATTGGCCTCTTCTTCTAATGGCTGAATACCCTGTGATTATATTGATACAAAATAAGAAGCTCTATTAAGTTCATGATTAGTATTGTATTCCAACAGTAATAGTATTCTTATCTGTTCAGTTTTTAACATGAATTTTAAGCAGCGTAATCCCTGGGAGAGGTGGGTGGTGTTAAAAAGTAAAACCCACATTAAAAAACAAAAGCCAGTACTTTTGAACCTTTATGTTGAATGCTGGACATGTAAGCAGTAAGCTGATTTTTGATCTGAGGGATGGGGGAGAATATGGACAGCATTCAGCCACTTTTGGATTGCATCAGAAAACCACACTTTTTTTTTTAGCTATGTTATTATAGATTTGGTATTTTACTTTTTAAGTAGAAGGAATTGGCAAAAATTTTTTGTGAGTATACTAGGTTTCACAAGGGCCTTTATCAGTTTTTGAAATGCCAGAATGAACAGCTGTTACCAGCTGCTACAGAGTATCGCCCTATAAATTTCATTTTTAAGTGGAAGATAAGAGGAGGAAGCAGAACAAAGAAGATTTTATTTTTCATTTGGATTCGGTTAATTGGGGTTCAGACTAAGAAATAGTGAGCTGTAACTTCCTAGTTGCTGGACATTTTCTCTTGCATGTTGTTAGTTTCTCAAAATTCGAACAGGTTGACATTTGCTTAACATATTTCCTTCCTGCAGAGGATGTGACATTCATGAGATGAGAACAGCTTATGACTTGATTAGCTTTAATTACTTGCTTGGCTTTGAAAGCAGCATGTATTACATTTTATTTTAGTTATTTTGTTAGATCTGTTATCTATTAATGTTAAAAAAAGGACAAATTCTAAGTACTGTTCTGCCCTGCCTTTTTGATTTTTTTTTTTTAGTTTGTTTGTGTGTTTGTGTTAATGGTGGGTTTTTTCTTTTTTTTTTAATTATTTTTATTTTAACAGCCTCAATTTTGGACACTTCTGTTTTTTTTAATAACAGTCCGTCAAATGCTAGTGTAGTAAACTGAATTATGGAAGTACTTATGAGAGTGTATTATTGTGAGTAAAAATTTATCTATACAGTTAATACATTGTTTGAAATATGCTTCATAATATTTAAAAATGAAGTTTATATTGCCTAAAGTATTTCTAAAAATGTTATTACAGTTGGATCTGTATCTTTTTAGATTTCTTAATGTTTTTTGTTTGCATACCAAACTAGGTTTTCATTGATGGACTCTGAAGGCATATGAAATATCATTTAGAAAAGAAGTATAACTTCAAAAAGGCAACTCTGAACTTTATGAGACTAGATCAGTGCAGGTAGTTTTTTTGTTAGATGCTGGCTAAATTCAGTTTGGAGTAGTAGATTGTGGGTGTAACGAACCTTGTTGTAAAGGATTTCTGAGCTAGGCTAGCTGCTGGGAAAGCTTTGAGATAGCAGAGGAATGTGGCTGGGAAAGTTTTGGGAGTATTGCAGGGAGAGGTAGGCAAGATAAGAAGGAAGAAAGCAGCGAGGAACCAGTATCCAATGAGGTGACAACGGTGAGAAGCAAGCATCCAAGCAAGACAACCAGTGAGCAAGATATCAACCGATGAAGAAGCGAAGTTATCCACGTGGGTGGTGATAGCTAACTAATTGTATTAGCCACCCATACATGTGAGCACTTCGTAGAGCCTATACCAACCCTGGACCTTCAGATAATAAATGATTTTGTTTCCTAACCAGAAAGAGGGTCCGTGCCTTAGTCTCCACACTAGATAGCAAGTATTTATTAGGAAAGCTAGCTATTTTTGTCTTAGGAAAGTTTGTTGTAGCTTGGAGAACCTGACCATCATGCTGCATCTTCATTATAATTTTTTATTTAGCAATCAGTAGATAAAATATGAAGACTCTGCTTACATAAAATACACATGAAAAAAGGCACCTTTCAGAAGTAAATAATGTATCTGTAGAGGTGTCTCAAAGGAATAAGTTTGTAAAGCACGCATACATAGGTAGATATGTATGTGTTGTATGGATAGACTTGTAAGCCTTACAAGCCATAAATGAGGTCAGTAGATCTCCTTCCTTTCTCTTCTGAAAGTTTTAGAATATTAAAAAGAAAACTAGACGTTATTGGTAAATGTAGAAGAAAAGGGAGCTGAATGAAAGGAATGAATGAAATTGATTTATATTAAAGATGTTTCTTATTTAAGGCAGGTCTATTACCCTTTAAAAATTAATCCCTATTATATTAGCAAGTTCAAGAGACAATGTATTACAGTTAAGTATAGAAAAACATTGGAGCGCCATTTTTAGTTAAATATCCTAGGGCCTGGTCATGCAGGATGTCTTGCAGAAATCAAAGGGGACACTTCCTGTCTCGGTGGAGAGTAAGGTCTGTCCTTTTAATGGGCAGAAATCTCTGAAGAGTGGCTATATCAAAAAATCTACAGTTGTAGTGCAGACTGCAGTTATTTTTCCAGATTTTCATTAAGTGTGATTGTTTTGGCTGATGGCTGAACTTCTGTGCCCATCACAGGGCTGCAAGTAGGATTTTTGAGGACTCTATTCCTCAAATGTTGTATTCTCATATATTTGATAGGCTTGTGTAGAGTGTGATTAATATGATCTTATTTTCTTTATCTTTTGCTAATTATTTTAATGTAACAACCATTTTTAATATCCCCTAAGTGCTATAACAGACAATCTTATTACTTTTCATTAAGCTTGTTTACAGAGAAATAAACCAGCAGCAAAATAAATAATGCTGAATAAACCAGAAGTTGAAGTATTACCTACTCTGAGTATTCAGAACCACGAGTCAGACTCTGAAAAAGTCATGAGCCTATGTTAAGAAAAAGAGGGTATTTTTATTGACATAATCTTAAGTTTCTTGACTAATTTCTGGTATGTGAGCATTAGGGGAATATTATATAGCTTTTGTACTAAGCTATGAAGAGTTGGTAGAAAAGGTTTGGTTCTAACTTTGGCTAAAGCTGAAGTTCTTAAGCTCCAATAGTAGGGCTTTAGGAAAGACCAGGAAATTTGATAATACTGATGATATAGATGTACTCCTTTTCCCCCTTTGCCCTTTCTCTCTCCGTTATCTCCCAACAGTTCTCTGCTGAATGGACTGTGATTGTGGGTTTCATAGCGTCTGAAGGCTGATGCTGCCAACTGTTGCATGCTATTGTGACTAGCCTGCTAGAATAAGCTGGTGAGACATCCATGTAGTTAATCTAGTGTTCAGATAAGTTTGAGTTGTGTGGGCCAACAAATGTCAGTGCCAAAAAAATTGTAGGTCAGAAGGGAAAAGAAACTGTGCTCTCTGTGTAGAAAACTGAGTTGAAGACAAACTGTGTATTTTGTTCGAATTCTACATTGCCAATAACTGAAGATTAAATTGAAGTATCAGTTTAAAAACCACACAAAAACAACAACCAAACCCTGATGCTTTTAGTCCTTTCCTGTGTGCTGGCAAAACCCTTCATGAGGATGAAGCCATGCTTAGTTTTATTAGCTTAGGTTTTATCAGTCAGGATGTTCATCAGCTGGTGCAGGGTGTTTGCTGTTAGATTGTTCTGATAAGGGTGATTGCTGTTAGAGCTCTCTTGGCTGACTTTCAGTAATATTGAGGCATTCAGTGGTCAGTGGTATGATATCAGGAATATTCCTTTGTAATGAAATCTCAAGTTCCAGAAGCCTTATGAAGTGTGTAAGAAACATCAACACTCCCTTATCCCACAAACCAAGAAACTCTTTCACCTCAACCTCAGCTTATGCCCTCTTTGTCCTGCTGCATTATTTTGTGAGGGAATGCTGATAAATACTTAAGGTTGCCCAAAGTGTACCTCAATATATATGGCATATATGGATTCATTTAAAAGGCATATTATGAAAATATATCTTTAGAAGTAGTAACTTATGAAGAAGGAAGATGTTAAGCATGTGTTTTTTATATCATTCTCAAGTGTGTTGCAATGCAAATGCCTCTTTCTATGTTTTAAACAACCAGTTTTCATGAAGTGGTGTCCTCTTGTGCACAGTGTTCTTAAATTAATAAGTAAAATTTTAAAATCTGACTTACATTCATAACTTGCATCAGCTTATGACACGAATAATCTTCAGTGACTAATCAGACATTCAGATATGGAAAGCCTGTCTGAAACTGTTTTATTCCATTTGCTGATTTTTATTGTCCCAAAGTCTCTTGAAGTACCTGACTGAAATCTAGATGTGCCCCACATGCTGAGTTTTGCTTGTAGATCTTTAAAATTAGTTGGAATACATAGGCAAATTCCTTTGGGATTAAATAATTTGTCGAAGTTTATATGGATTGTTTATTGTAGGAAGTAGCTTATATTTAAAATCTATTTTGAACTGTATGATGCATCTATGATGCATTTCTTATTGAAAAACTTAGTACATGCTGCACAGAATTCCAGGTGTTCATCCATCTTTTCTTTTCCCCTCTCCCCACCAAGCTGACAAAGGCTAGTTTTTATTTCTGCTGTTGCTCTGAAGTACACCTTGCTTTGCTGAAGAAGCAAAAACTGGAAACTCCTGTTTGGCTAAAGGCAATTTGGTACTCTCAGTGGTAAATTGTAGCTGTGTGTACAGTGAGCATTATGCTGAAACTCAAGCAATTCCAGGACATCACAGAATGGGAGGTGAAGGCAGACAGGTTGAGGGAGGTTAATGTGGGGGTATACAATCACAAAGCAACTTTTAAATAGTAGGAGTCCTTGTTCTGCGGGGTGGTTTGTGTTGCTCAAAGAATGCATGTGAGGAGCAGAAAGAATTGCATCATCATCTATCAAGAAAATAAAAAAAAAATCAGTTCTACATATAGTTAGCATTTTGCTCTTTTCTAATTGTTTAAACAAGGGCATTTTCATGAATCTGAAGAAAACCTTTTGAATTATGCCAAAATGTTAGTGGAGTTTTGGGAGAGGCTGTCCTGGGATGAAGTCCTCCTTCTTTGTTAGTGGTAGAACTGACGTGTTTATCTATCTTCCTGAAAGATATTGGTAGAAACAACCCAGACCACAGAATTTAAACCAAAAGTTGTATTTCTATCTGGAAACTTCTAGTAAGAATAGAAATTAATATATCTGAAAAAAAAAAATCATTTAATGTTCAAATACTGCTTTAAAAGACAGTTCTTGTAATTTATCATGCAATGAGCAGTGTTTTGTTAATTTTCACAAAATAGTGCAATTTCTAAAACTGATTTGAGTGGATTGTTTTCAGTTACATTACTGAACAAGCTCTGGGTGATTATTTAAGCAAATTAAAAAAATCTTTGTTAAAAATTGGATGATAACACAAGGTTAGTACTAGATGCAGCTTTTAAAGCAAGAGCATGGATTAAAATTATTTATGTATCTTATGGATGGGGAGCATGGGATATATGGTTCTTAAATTTCTTAGCAAAGGTTCTTAAATTCACTGCGTTTACCTGACAAAAAGTTTTTGTTTTCTGGTGTGACAGTAGTAATAATATAGCATTTATTTTCCTTAACCAAGACATCCTCTGCACATATTGTTTAATATCTGTGCTAGTGAAATAATTTTCTTTTAACTGTATGTTTAGATGGCCTTCATATTATATCATTGTAAAATCCTGGAAAGAAGAAGCTGTTACATTCCCAAGCAGTATATGCTAGATTATTTCTATTGACAAGAAGTATTATTATTTGCACTTGTTAAAATATTTATATTGTGTGCATCAGTTGCACTGCTCCTAAGATATTTGTGTGTCACTCAGTCCAGATTTTCAGAGAAATTATGGTAAGGAAGGGAGCATAGACAATACACGGTGACAGAATTGAGGTCTGCAGGCAAAGGAGCAAAGCTGAGTACAGGACTTAAAAAAATCCCGGAAATGTTGTCATAGACCTTTTTTGGTTCATTAAAGATGACCTTAATTGCTGCTTTGCATGGTTCATAGAACTTGGACTCTATTTCAAAGTTTTAGATACCCAGGTGACTCATGTGCTTAGCCCAGTGTGGTCATTACCAAAAGCCTTTAGGAGGTTGCTCAGTTACCTCTGTACAATTGACTCCTTTATAACCCTTGTGGTACAGGAATTAGAATAGACATAATATAAAAAAAAGACCCTCTCTCATTCTGTATCTGGGCTGTTCCGTTTCATGCTTTTTTGAGAAGTTGGACATTAAAACCCCATCCTCCTGTTAATACCAGTAATATTCCTGTCAGATTTGTACAGGTAAAGTGCATTTCCCTTTTAAAGAAATTCTGAAGTAGTGAGGGAAATGAAAACTAATAAGGATATTTATCTACAGCCAGACAGGCCCAGTCACTTTGATTTTTTTCTAGTACCCAGTCATGCAAATGTGTTTACTTTCTTATGTTAACTATGGAAATAGGCATCAATACATATTTACTGCATGGCTATTTCCATTAGCACGTTTTCTTTAGGTCAAAATGAAATCATGTTGCTGCAATAAAAGAAATAACTTTTTACTGTTTTTGGTACTGTGGGTAGGTAGGTGATGGTTCTCTTCAGAGCATGCAACCTGAGATGTTAATGGATTTTTGTAAATCCATTTTGTTGATTGGGTTCTGAAAATCTTTCCATGTGTCTTTGACCAGTTCTGAGTACCTTGAGAATAGTGCCAAGGATTGGTTCCTTTGCTGAGGCCAGATCATGCCATTAGCATGATGAATACATCATGCAAAGTACCATCACATCTCATCTGAGACATCAGTTTCAGACACCAAAGGCAATCTAACAGCAATAGATTGAGCTAATAGTAGTAATGCAGTGCTTAGTGGTTGGTACTGATTAAAGGACTTAAGCTGTCAGGAAAGAATATAGATAATCATAGAATCATAGAACAGTTAGGGTTGGAAAGGACCTTAAGATCATCTAGTACCAACCCCACTGCTATGGGCAGGGACACCTCCACTAAACCATGCCACCCAAGGCTATGTCCAACCTGGCCTTGAACATCACCAGGGATGGAGCATTCACAACTTCCCTGGGCAACCCATTCCAGTGCCTCACCACCCTTACAGTAAAGAA